>JAPYYV010002418.1:0-21166 GCA_030522625.1 Copidosoma aretas | reverse complement strand
GGGGGAAATACGCTGGGCAACAGTAGTGTTGGACTCAGCGGATTTTTTTTTTTATTAGGCCTCTACTACCAACTTAAATCTCCCTTATGCCGCATGGCTTTTGTCCCACCCCGGAACCGCGTTAGCATTACTTCGGGGTGGAGCCACCAGGGAGGACGTCGTACCTCACAGCATAGTCGAGAAATCTCGCTCACCAATCGCTGGCATGTAATCACCACCCAAGTGGTAGTAGTTATAGCATACAAGTAGTAGTGGTAGTAAAAGTAGATGCAGTAGTAGTAGCAGTGACAGTGGTAGTAGTTGTAGTATTAGTAGTTATAGTAGAAATAGTGATAGTAGTAGCAGTAGAGTAGTAGTAGTAGTAGTAGTAGTAGTAGTTGTAGTAGTACTAGCAGTACTAAAGGTAGAAATGGTACTAGGATTTATTGTAAAAAAAAGAGCTTTTGCAGGGCTTGCTGTGGTAGTAGCAGTAGTTGTTGAGGTAGTTGTAGTATCAGTGGATAGTAGGTGTAGTTGCTGTTAAAGTTTTTCGTAGTAATTAAAATAGTAAAAGCAAAAGTTGTAGAAGCAATAGTACTCTACATAGTGGAAAGAGTGGTTTTATTATCAAATTTATTAGATACAGTAGTAGTAGTAATAAGTGAGTAAGTAGTAGTGGTAGTAGTGATAGTAGTAGGACCCATAAAAACTACTTTTAACAAGTAAAATATAAGACAAGTTTAATATGTTCCAATAAGATCCTTATTAAAATTATTCTAGTATGAAAAACGTACATTTTATTTTGTGTATCTGCAAAACTTTTACATCGAAAATTAGTAGTCGTAAAATATAATTTGTACTGTATTGTAGATATTATAGTGAAATAAAAGTTAACAGTAAATATTTTAAAGTAAATAACACTGACACTACATCCATAGATTACATTAGACTAATTAATATGTATGATATAACTCCATGATATGCTTCTTACATAACTTGTCAGGTCGTCTGGTCTAGCTTTTGTATGGTACATATTTATATATGTAGGAATATGTCAAAATGTTGAGACATTGAAATTCAGAGTTTTATGATATGATACGATAAATTATCTCGATTTCATGCACGTTTTTATGTAGAAACCAGTATTAAAATTGAAGTGAGCACTAGGTAAGTTATGCCGATTGCAGCACACGCCGATACCAGCACACCCCCACCCTCGAGGTGCTCGAGTGACTGTACATGAGCAGACGTAGGTGTGAATTAACACAGCGATCCATGTCCAAGTGTATGAATATATTTGAACAGCCGCGGCTTTGTATGAACCGCCAGGTGGTACAGCTTTCCCTCTTTGCTGAGCCCGTAGGAGCAAGGGTTGTCGTATGTGCCTCGGTGTGTGTGTGTGTGTGTGTGTGTGTGTGTGTGTGTGTTTGTGGATGAGAGCACAAACCATATGCTTTTATCTGCGAGGTAGAACCAATAAGTTTTGCCTCTCCAAAACACTGGCATACATATACAAACACCGTTGTATAATGTGCATATGCATACACATTTTCATTTGAGTTGATGAATGGTTTAAAGTCGAACTACCTGGTCCTTTCAGCACAGTTTCCTCTCTCCACGCAGTTTGTAAAAAAAAGTGATATGTATGGATAAAAGCCCTAACCATACGCTCTTATCAGTGAGCTACAACCAACAACTTTTACCTCTCGAAGCGCTTTGACATACATATATATATATATATATAAATACTTTTGTAAGTATAAACATTTAAATTCACCTGATGTATAGTATAAAGAAATGAAATTTGCAGGGATAAATACAGCGTGTAACAATAATTTGTTAATTTTATCTTTAATAATTTATATTAAATTAAGAAGGTAATATACAAAATGCAAAAAATCGCGTTCATAACAATATTGACGCTTCACAAGAATATTAACTGCGAAATGACAAATATTGTAGAGCTTTTTTCTTTATTTCAAGTATATTGCTTTTTTTATTTTTTTTTTCACTGATCATGGTTGGCGAATTTGTTAAGTCGATCGATGGTGGTAATTGTGGTACCCTTTAAGCCTGCTGAGTCCGATTGGTAGTTGACAAATCGAGAACATGTGTCGAAGTGTCCTCAACGGGTGAGGATATTAAGGTAAGGTCGATTATTAACGCTGACGCGTCAGGCGGCGATGCAGCAGGCAGCGATACAGCAAGCGGTGATGCAGCCAGCGGTGATCTATCAGGCGGAGATCCATTGAGCGGTGATGCACCAGGGGACGATGCAGCAGACGGCGATACAGTGAGTGTTGGTGCAGCAGGCTATTAGGTGAAGATGCTGCAAGCGAAGATGTAACTGGTGGCAAGTCAATGATCAACTGCGGCGTCGAGAGATTGATTGATGCTGCTACCGTCGATGTTGGCGTCGATGTCGGAGGCAACGTGGCTTGATGTCTAGTGATTGCAAGCTGCTCATTGAATCCATTCACAAGCAAGTAAGTGTGACTCACCGGTGTTGGCAGTAGCAAAGTTAAATCCAGGAATAACGGCGCTGAAGAATGATCGACAAAAATTTTCCAAAACAAGTCGTCTTTGTCGTTGCCAGCGCCTTGCAGACACTGGTCTATTTGATCAAGCTCCGATGATATCCCTGTCGCTGGCAACGACAACATCCAGCAGCCTGTTGTTGATGATGGATTCCTCTGGGTTGCTGATGAAGAGTGAAGACTCGTTGAATAGACCCTCACATACTTCTATTTTAATACGATCCATCTCGGTCAGGGTTCCTTGGACTGGACAAGTGCGAGCCATGACATTAAATGATAACTTTTAGAGAGGCTAGCTTCCTTTTATAGGGAGTCCAACAGCTACTCCACCAAATTTGAGTGATAGAATAAGAAGCAACCGATACTACTACAATCACTCTTCTTCATATTCGCACAGCATCACACATGCAAAAATTTAAATGCGGAGGCTAAACTGCATTGGACCATCATTGTGCAAAAATCATAAGTGAGGGAAAACTCTCCTCTACATTTAAAATACTTCTACCTAATACGCACATGTGCATATGTGAAAACAAATCACTCTCGATTACCTTCGAGGTTCAAATAAAATTTCTCACTTCCACGAGAGTCGTCAAGGAAGCAACAAGTTGATACAAGGGTCAACAGTAGCAGCAGCATCTGGAGCTGCATCTTAGTGGTCCATAAATCTAAAGCAGCCAGGAAAAAGATGCATCTCTAAAGGAAAATGCCGCCCACGCCAGTGCCGCTATCAGCAATAGAAGCAGCAGAAGCAGCAGTAGCAGATGAAGCAGAAGAATTAGTTGCTGCAGCAGCAACAGCAGTAGCAGTCGAAGCAACAATGGATATACCCATGCCACCAATATCCTAGGATAAGTACATGAGATTCAAGTGCTCCCACCACCCCACCACCACCACCACCGTTACCAAGGTCACCACAGCTGCCATCATTACCGCTACCACATCTACCACCGCCAGCATCACCATCCTCAGAACTGGCAGCACCTACATCATCATAACCCTTAGTGGTGCCACCATCACCACTGCCATCATCACCACAATCTCCAACAGCATCACTGCCCACGAAACTGCCAGCATCGCCACTCTCAGAACAACACCATCACCGACCTTGACACCCCCTACAGCGCAACCATTTAATGTGCGCTTTTTATCGGAAAATGTCGAGGAATGGGCCAAGGCGGACAAGAAAGAGTTAAAATGAGAGAGTCAAATATCTTTTTAAACAGCAACAGCTAAAATTATGATCCAGCGAGACGGTCCAAATTATAAGAACGCTAGCAAAGTTAGTTGAAAAAATGAAGAAGGACGGTATGAAAAAACAAACAGAAAAAAGCGGTGCGAATAAAAAGGGAGTCTACCGAAAAAGAAAGAAAGCCCATAAAACGTAAAAAAGATGAGGAGGATAATTTTAAGGATGAATCAGCGAGAAAAAAAAATGGAATTGATGTGTATATTATAACGTATTAAAATTTTTTTTTTAATAAACGTTCAAATTTTTTAAGTTTTATTGATTATTTTCATTTTTCAAATTCCCACCGAAATCTCCCTGGTAAGAATTTCATTTATTAGTATAATAAAAAAAAATAGAAAAATGGTATATGTATGTAAGGAGAGAGAGAGAGAGAGAGAGAAAGAGAGAGAGAAAGAGAGACAGAGAAAGAGAGGGAGAGAGAGGGAGAAAGAGAGATAATACTGCACTATTACACTTAGATGCTTGCTCTCCGACTTTTTTTCGCTGTGCCGGCTCTTTATTACTAGAGTCTGATGACTATGTTCTCTCTCGATCTCTTTCAATATATATATATACATATATATATGGCAAAGTAGAGCGCATAGTGCTTTCTATCCGACTCTCTTTAACGCTGCCAACCCTGTATGACTCGCCAGTGTGATGCCTGTATTCTCTCTCTATCTGCTATGTATGGCAGAGTCTAGCGCATGGTATAAGTATAGTTTAAGTATACGATATGAAGCATCGATGCATGTACAAGCTTTAACTAAACGCCTCTCTCAATGTCCTTAATTTATTATCCCTTTCTTGTTCTACCGCCTTTTTTGTATATTTCTCTGATAACAAAGACCATGCTAAAACCGTCTTTAATATTACCCTACCCCCACAAGCCCCCTCATAAACTGCCACTGTAGGTCCTTTTTTTCCATCACGACTAAACTAAGTATATCCCAAGGAGCGTGTTTTGCTTGAGCGGCTTATATAAACACTGTTAGTGAAGCACTGAACTTCCTGCAAGTAAGTCATGGCTACTGTTCAGCATTTTAAAGATTTGGCTAATTTTCTATGGCAATCGTATCAACAAGTGATAGTAAAGCTGACGCTACTTACATTCAAATAGTGGTAAACACTGGTCATACCGTTCTTAAAAATGCCAATATTTTTAGACAGCGACATGATTTAACGGCGTCAGAAAAACAAAAATTTCAATCTTCTGTGGCTTTACTTAAATCTGCTATACAGCTCCTTTCCGATCATTTGGAAGTTTTAGAGGCAACAAAAATATTCATAAATAAATCTAAAGTTTTTGCATCAGGCATTAAGTGAGAAGCAATAGCAGCAGTTAGTGCATTTAAAAATGAACCTAAAATTTTCATATCAGGCATTGAGCGAAAAGTAATAGCAGCAGTTAAGGCATTTGAAAATGAACCTGAAATTTTCATATCAGAAAGTAAGCAAGAAGTGGAACCTGCGAAATGCATTCAAGGTTAAGGTATAGAAGCAGCCGTAGCAGCAACAGCAGTTTCAGTTGACCAAAATGATGTACCTGTAAGTCTAGAGAATGTGGATAGTGCATTGAAAAATCGGATCACAACAGCTTTGATTGTGAAATAAAAACACTTGGACCTACAAAAGTTTCTTAAAGATGCAAAACTGAAGAAAAACAATGAAGTTTAAATTAATTTATATTGTTTAAAAAAGAAAATGATATTTACAATGTCTTTACTAGTTACTTAACATGGAAAAAAAAAGAAAAACACTTAAATCTTCTGCTTACTAAAAGCATCTACGTAGATTATGAAGAAGACAGCCATAAAAAAAGGATGATAATTTTAACCAAGAGTATATATATCATAATGTTAGGATAAAAATTTATCTCGCTTAGTGTGTAAACAATTATCTAAACATGGACATGCAGTAAACATATGTGATCGTTGTTTTCAAAATTTTTTTTCCGAATAAAAGTTGGAAGAGCCTCAAGTTGATTGCAAACTTCTAAACAAGTGTAAAATCACCCTGCTACATAGCAATAATAGCAAAATTTTACCTACTTGAACCGGGTACCTTTCGTTGTATATGCATACTTTAAATGTTTATTAGAACCTGTGGAGATCGATCATGCCTATCAAAGTCACAGGGTACATAGTATTGGTTATTTTATCAAGTGTTCTTACGATGATAGTAAATCAGAATATAAAAGTTACAGAAAAAGTAATAAAGATGATGAAACACCTGCCACGTGGCTTGTTTATTCTCTCCATCTTCTTGCTCTGAAACTAGAAGGATTATACAAACATCTACTTAAAATGATATGTTTGACACCTAAAGAACAATTAAACTATGACAACGCGTCTTTGTGTCATGTATGTAAAAAACCTTTTAGCCTGGATAATACAAAAGTTAGAGATCACTGTCGACTCACTGGAACGTAAGTGTACCTTTTTAATCATGAAAGTTTTCGTTTGATAAAGTGTATGTTTTTTTTTTTTTTACGTTCTTAGTTATCGTGGTCCCGCTCATAGATTGTGTAATATCAACTACCAAGACTCGAGAATGATACCTGTGATTTTCCACAACTTAAGCAGATATGATTCGCATTTGTTTATAAAAGAAGTTGCAACATGCTTCCCAGGGAGAATTCAGCTTTTATCATAGACAAAGGAAAAGTATATTTTATTTACAAAATATGTGAAAGGAACTGATAATAATCTTCGATTCATCGATTCCTTTAAGTT
Organism: Copidosoma aretas; assembly: GCA_030522625.1. Classification (NCBI taxonomy): domain Eukaryota; kingdom Metazoa; phylum Arthropoda; class Insecta; order Hymenoptera; family Encyrtidae; genus Copidosoma; species Copidosoma aretas. The sequence continues at coordinate 14,684 of JAPYYV010002418.1, read as the reverse complement.
TATGGCTTCGTCTCTTAAAACATTGTCATCTTATTTGGAGGAACATAAAACACTAGAGACAGTAATTTAAAATGATGATAAAAATACCAGAGATAAAATAAATTACTTGAAAAGAAAAGGTGTAATTTCTTATAATAATACTTCTTCTTTTAAAAAACTAGGGGAAATACAGTTTCTATCTAAATGATATTTTTACATTAGCTTATACGAAGCTTATATAACTGATAAAGAGAATGAGCATGCTAAAAACATCTGGAACACCATCAACATACAAACACCAAGGCCATATTTTGACATGTACTTTAAAACTGACGTTTTGCTACTCGCCGAAGTATTCGAATATTTTCGAAACAGTTGTCTTGAGGCATACGAACTAGACCCGGCTTATTATTATGCAACACCTGGCTTAACCTGAGACGCCATGTTAAAGCATACGGAGTTTAGAGATACATTCTTTTTTCTTTTTATAACGGGTTCATATGTAGTTTAATGTATGTATCAATGACAGGTAAAACTAGAATTGTTAGCTGATATTGTCATGGTTATGTTCATCGAGCGCGGAATTTGTAGCGGTATTTTACAATGCCGTAATCAGCACGCTAAAGCAAACAACATATACGTAAAAGAAGGTTATTAAGATGATAAGAATGTAAAATATCTCATTTATTATGATACCAATAATCTTAATGGATGGGCTATGACCAAGCTATTGCCTTACGAAGATTTCAAATAAATTAAAAATGCCGATTTATTGGGTATTTTAAACGTAGCAGATGATGCTGAAATCGGCTATATACTCGAAGTGGATCTTGAGTATCCCAAAGATCTTCACAGCGCTCATAAAAATTAACCATTCTGTACTGAGTATATGACCACTCTAGGATCCAAACAAAAAAAATTACTTACTACCCTGTACGACAAGAAACGTTATGTCTTACATTATTGCGCCCACAAGCAGTCAGTCAGTCAGGGCCTCAAGATAACGCACATTCTTAGAGTCTCATAATTCAATCAGTGACTATGGTTAAAGAAATATATAGACTTGAACAGTGGAAAGCGCCAAAATTCTAAGAATGAATCTAAAAAGATGCTGTATAAGTTATTTCATAATGCTATCTACGGCAAAACGATGGTAGATGAGCACAAGCGCGTCGATGTTAGGCTCGTCAATTAGTGGAATGGAAGATAAGTTGCCGAGGCTTACATTGCACGACCAAATTTCCATAGTTGTGACATATTTGATGAGGAACTAATAGCTATATAATTATTGCGCACTGATATATCTATTAAAAACTAATCTACGTGGTAATAAGTGTGTTTGATTCATCGAAGATGCTTGTATATCAATTTTATTATGATTTCATGAGAAGTCAAATAGCAGATCAATGCAAACTGTTAAATACCGACACTAATAGTCTTGCAAATGAAATAACCAACAAAAATAATTTTTAAGTGATGCGTGAGAGTATTATGGAATTCGATACATCGGACTATCCTACTGACAATGATTTTATATGCCCTGTATTTAAAAAAATATTTCTGGTCTTATGAAGGATGAATGTAATGGGAAAGTAATGTTGGAATTCGTAGGATTGAGAAGCAAAATGTATAGCGTTAGAATTCAGGATAAAAATCCATTGAAATAAGCTAAGGGTGCTAAGAGCTTAGTAGTTAAGGCTACAGTAACCTTTGAAAATTACATCGAGTGCTTGCGTTAAGACTGTAGCATGATTTAAGAGCAAAAAATAATAATATCACGGCATCATTACCTTTTCACCGAAAAAGAAACAAAAAATTGCGTTACGTGCGTAGGATAATAAGCGCTGCCTTCAGCCTGGACATACAGATACTCTACGCACAGGTCCTTGATTATTAATATAATTTCATTGTCATGACTTGTAATTCCTGCCGACTTTTTAGCCGTAAGCGACCTTAAACGATCCACTAACTCATTAGGATCGCTCCAGTGTACATAATCTACTCGCTGCATCACCCGAGCAATTTTATACCGAGGTACTAATGAACCTTCCTTTTTACTAGCTATAACATCAAACATTGGAAAAATAATTTTATAAAACTTATTGCTATTATGTGTTTGTATATGTCCATTTTAATCATATCCCTTTCTATGCGCACTCGAAATTTTCAAAATCATGTAATATTTTTCTAAATCTTTCTTGGTAATACGAGATTCATCAGGATGTTTTTTTACAACTTGTTCCATTATTCCATTACTTATTGGATATTTTAAGCTTTTTATCACAATTGGATTGTTTTCAAAATATATTAGTTAATCACCCAGCTTGTATATTCCATTTTCCTTTCGTACTCCATACGTTAAATTTATCAGGTTTTTCTCATTTTGATTAAGTATTTTTAAATATAAATTACCAGCTAAATTTCCAATTGTCGGGATACTATCCTTGGTTAAATTTCAAATCGTATTATCCATATCATCATCGTCTTGACTAGCACCAGACTAAAACGTCATTTCATCATCTACATTATCACTATATCTATCTCGATCCACTTGTTCAACAACTGTACCTTTTTCATTATTATTAAAATAATTATAAGTTACGTATTTACTTTTTTCACCCATCTTTATAGTTTCAATAACGATTTACTTAAGAGGATCTGTAATCGGCCTAAAAGTTTCACTAAGAATTTTGTCTACCTCATCTATTCCAAACTTTATCAGTCTACATTTTCCTTTAACGCCTTCTCTTGCCCTAACTAATTGTTAAAGTACGCCTTTTTCTTGCTCATACATGTTTATGCATCAATATCTCAAAGTGGACTGTTCAAATCACATTATTTATTTCCTATGTTTATGGCAAAATTATCAAAACCTTTTCTGTATCGTCCATTATTTATGTCTGTCTTTGTCAATAACAGCAAATCCAAATCTATCATCATTCAGAGAGATAGAGCATAAATTTTTGAATTAAGTATATGACATATCTGAATTTACTTGATCATTATACACATGTCTCAAACTTACTTCATCTTGGTGGAACAAAGGTAAAGGATTAACGCTATTTTTCAAATTTATATTGTTTAAAGACAGATTTAACCACATCGTTATGATTGTGCTCTAGTAGTATTCTCCTATATATAGGGGAATGGCATAAACTTTGTATACTCGCTTTTGCAAAACACATACAAAATTTAGTCTTTGGTAAGCCGGATATATTCCAAGTGATATTATTCATATGATTTATAACACCTCTAGTTTCTGGTAGTTATATCTTTTCATCGACAGCCTACTTGTTATCGTGAATTTCTAAATTTCAAATTATCCTGCGATCTGGAGTTATAGCTAAATTATTAAGATCTAGAAGATATCTTGTTTACAATCTAATATATTCAAGAGTCGCCGATATCTTTGCAACATAACATGAAGGATCAAAATTTTTAAGATGTAAGCCATTAAGTGTAGTGATTCGAGAGGTCACTACGTATATTTGGCCATCACTAAATACATTGTTACCTTCGTCAACAATAGCATTACTTAACCTTAACTAAGCCTTCACTTTTATGAATTGTTGTACCATAACTATAACAGACTGGAAATTGTTGACGCGTGATGGATATTTTATCCTTATTAATCAATTTACATTCCAACCAAGTTACATCGTACTCTTCACCAGACTATAACAGAATACGTGAACTAATAACATCATTCGATCTATCTTTACAAATAAAAACGATTTTACTAAGAGTACCGTTTACTAATCCTATGGCAACATCGATGTTTCTTCTGATTATTATTTTTATCATAATCTTACTTGTAATAGTTTGTTCTACACCACACAAGTTATCAACATCATCATTAAAAAGTTATTTTTTTTGTGAATTTTTTGATCATTGAAATGTATCATTAGCTATAAGATTTATTTCCTCTGAATCTATTGTAAGCATCATGGATTTATTCGAAATATCGTACATTATTCTTGTTGGTAACAAACAGAATGTCTCAACTTGTAATTTTTTTAAATAATCGCATAACTCTTCAACATTTTTTAAATAATCATCATTAGTCAATTTAAGTACTCTTGTTTGTAATACCTCTATGGCACTGTTAGACAGAAAACCTAATCGAAGACGACATATGATCTCAGACTATACTTATCTTTTTTTTGTCTCATATGAATAGTTAATTCATCGTAGTTAAATAATTCCTACAAATTAAAAGCACACATTGATTTGATGTATTTATTGACTTGTTTTTTTATTGATTTCTTCAAATAATAAGGTCAACATTATCCAAAGTTTATCAATCTTTTTTATCGCTGCATTAGATAATTCTTTAAATGTCGCTGTACCACCGTGTTTAACTGGAAGTTGTTATAGTCTGTGAATTGTAAGACCTATGATTTTGTAAGCTGCGATGCCAGTTGGAGCAGTAACAGCTGAATCTTTGCCACGACGTATTTTATTCCAAGTGACTATATTATCAATTACAAATATTTTTCCTGTACCTCCAGGGCCACTTACAAACATTCGCAAAATTATAATATTTAATTCGATGGTTAAAGTTATCTTATTAAAAACTCTTAGCTGGTCTGCATTAAATTTTGGGATTGAATTTTGTAACTCTTGTTCACTGGCAACTTTATGTTTGATAACTGCTACGAAATCATTCATAACACTTTTAACTTGAATAGGTATACGTCTATCTGAAATATTGATAGTATCTGTTGGCGTATCAAATATATTTTTTGTAGCTCATTGTGAACTAATTCATCCATATTATCCATAGTTTCTTGTATGGTTGTATATTCATCATGATAATCCATTACATTTAATAATATGTCTTGTTTTTTCTTAAATGCCCTAGTATATGTTTCTTTAGAACCATTTAGTTTATCCATATCTCTCTAAGGATAGAAAAACAATAACAAAGCGAAGTTATATTTCTTTGATTTATTTATATGATTATATTCATAGAGGTTCATCAAATAAATTTTTTAGCGTTTCTTTCAGTATAAATCATTGGACATCGTATAACATTCAATCTTACGTTTCGGCTTTTCTTTTAAAATATCAATGTATGGGGAAAAATAGTATAAACATAAGGTTTCTAATTCTTTTCACGATTCATAAAATGTTTGTGTTGAGTCTTCTGGAAGATTTTTAATATCATCAAAAGGTTTTTACTTTTGATTTTGTAGCATATTCATGTTTTACCATCTAATTACTGTATCTTAATCAGTAGCATGCAAGGGATGTCCGAACCATATAACAGCAGCTTTAATTGATCCACTACTCTGTGACGTAAGGCACGCAAAGCAAATAATCAGGTTAAACTATATAGTGATTTGTTTGTTAAACATACTTGGTCACTAAATAAGAAGATTTTCCAATAAACTGAGCACCATTCCTACACTTTCAAATTCGTAAAAGAGCTAACATGTCATCGTTTATAAACTGCTCCTTTTTTGTACGTGGTAAATCAAAGAATCTACTTTTTTTTTACTTACTTCGATTGGCGATAGCAACAGATACATCTCTCTAAATTAGCTGATCAGTTATTGGTCGTGAAAATCCGAAACGGCAGGCACCATTACATAAAGTTTTTGTTTTTTTGTCGCATGCAGTAGTTATGGTGTTTATGTTGTTGATACGCCAAAACACGGCAATGCAGTTTCGGTGTAATAGATTCATCAGGCTTATAACATGTAATGTATTTCAGAAATAATTGTGTACTACTTTATTTAAATCTTCACCATGAATTGAAGCATCATTAATCGAAGACAAGCAATGATAGTAAGCCCCTGCCTTTATATTCGCGTACGTAATAGTACTGAGTAACTTTACCAATTAGATTTGATGGTGATGTTGTACATGCTATCACAGCTTTAAACTTATTCTTAAAGTATCTTGTTGTTGGCACTGGATCAGCTGCTATTATTTGACTGATGGATTGATTATCGTTCCAACCGTTTACCTCTTTAATGTTTTCTGCTTATGCCGACCACGTCCACTCTCCAGGGCTTAAGGTAACAAAAAAAGTGGCTGGTCAATACTTACGCATCATAAAAGGTAAATCATTGCGTACTTTTTTTCAATAAGCTTTGATACCAGACAAACGATAATATATTAATATAAGATTGCTATCAAGTTTCTTTCCATCAAACATGCTCAAAAAATCTTTTACAGTATGATTGTAACGTGGGTCAGCAATGTTTAAAGTATGAAATATTCCACCATTTATCTGTCTCATGGTATTATTACTTGTAAAATAAAATGATATTGATGGTTTAGTCTAAACTGATGATGTTTAGATGCTTATTGACTTTTCATAAAATCAAAATTTCCTAATTTAGGATTTCTTTCTGCGTATTGACTCCACTATCCGTAAGGATATACATCTGAAGAACATTACTAGTCTAAATCTTTAGCCCTATTATTTAATGCAGTTGCCTGAACCTGCACAAATTTTTTAAATGTAATATTGGACTTATTTTTGTTATCACGCAAAGGATATATCGTATAATGTTTACAGTATGGATCTGACTGAGATTTTTGAGGCAATAGGGGTGGCAGTTTATTTTAAAATATATTAACATCATTTACTGCATTTGAACAAGAATGTTCATACTCAAATTGACAATTTACATCTTCTTAAAGTTTATCTGGACTCAATGGAAGTAGAATTTTCTCATAAATCGGATTTGTTTTGACCCAACATAAGGATTTAAACAATTTTTTAACATCTACATAATCATGCCAGATGCTTTGTTTTTTGAAGTAAAAGTTCTAATGGGAATGAACAATTCATTATTAAGATTAATGGGGTCGGTATCAGGACATATGTTTAAAGAGTTTCTTCTATGGGTAATGGTAGGTAGAACGTAGTACCAATAAATTTCAAGTTTAATGTAATGAGGTAAGTTTTTATACATCCCAGTATCCATTTATTTGATCACCTAAAATGACTTCGCTCTCTGTATCAAAATTTTTTATCATCATATTGAGACTTGCAATTTCTTCGGGAACTTCTCCAACAAAAAGATTATTCAGAAAACAATTTGAAGGCATGATATCGTTATTCACTTTCGTGGAGCATGATTTACAAATGAAACTTTTACTAAAAGATGTAGCTTCATTAGACTCTTTCATTTGTTGTAAAAGAGTACATTTCATACTTAGTAAGTCAAGAATAATGTTGGGAGAAATGAGAAATGTCATCAAAAGATTTAACATCTCTTTTACAAAACAATCTTTTACATGAAATACAGGGAATAGAGGGTTGATCCGTCACAATCTTTTTACACTTTCGAATACCAATATGATGTTTTTCTTTTAGTTTTGACTCATTTCTGCTGTCTTCTGTAGTATTCTCATTACTTTTTGTAGGATTGCCAAAGTATCGAGCTGGCTGCAAGATACTACTGAAGAGTCAATATATGCGTTTTCAAGAGCTATATTAGTGTTTAAAATGAAATTATGTACACGTTTTGTTTGATAGAATTATCTCTTTTTAGTTTGCAAATTGAGGTAGTGTAGAGATAATACGTGTATCTTCAGAAATTTGGGAGTAAATAAGAGTGGTCTCTGATAACAGAGATTGCGATGACCAATTTTATTAGTGTTATGTACCAACGCTGAGCGAAAGTCGATACCGGACAGAGATTTATGCGCAGTCTGAAAATCTATTTGTAGAATCTCTACAAATAGAGACTGAATATCTTCTAAAATTTCAATGTTAACAGTCTTGCAATAATCATTATACAACCACGATTTTCCCTTTTTATTTTCTTTCTCAGCGATTAGTAATATATTAGTAGACTCCCCTTTTATTCATATAAACTTTATAAAATAAACTGTGTTTAAAGTCATAATCGCTATCAGCAGAGTATGGTTCTGAAAAATATGTATGTTTAGGTAGGCCACATAAAGCTATTAATGCTCTTTGTATATTGTATTCCGTCATTATAACGCCTAAGCGAGTTAAAGATACTTCAACTTAGTTTTACAGATTATTTAATAACTTCTTCGATTCCGTTGCATAGGTATCTCAAACATAAATTGTATTAGAAACTAAATTATTAGCTTTCATCTGAGACTGCAACGAGGAGGAACATTGTATCTTTAACATAATACTTTTCAAATATGTTTCTTTGTTTTAAATTAAAGTATTAGTACTTCTTTTTTCAATATTGATGCTGTACTTTTGTTGTTTTTTTTTGGCTTGGAATTTGTGTGATTTCTTCCTCATTTATTTCGTGATATTATTTTTTTATTAATAATATCTCATCACTATAACATTTATAATAGTCCTGGAAATATTTTTTTTTTTTGCTATTGATTGATATATACTTCTTCTGGTCCTTTAGGATTCGTTTCCTATTAGCTTTATTGTATTCCTTATTTTGCACCTTTTCTCTGTCCTTGTTATATTAAGTGGCAGATTTTGCTTTTCCACCATTTTTATTTGACTAGATGTATAGAATTTTCCATTCTCTGTGTTAATATCAGTCAAGCTCCGATCGATGTCATGTTTTTTGCAAAACTTAATCTTTTTCATTTAAATGTCAATCTCTACTTGATTCGGTTTCCGCTTTTTATCGTTTACTGTCGAGTATGCTTTATGTTGTATTTCTTGTTTTATGCATTAAGAACTTACTTATGTTTAACTATATGTTTTTTTTTGTTCTTTTACACTTTTTTTTCATTAAATTACAATTATGAGCTTCTGGTAAATTTATATTTATTCGTCTTTGTTTTTGTTTTTCTCTGCGCTGTTTTAAGATTCTGTCTCGATGATTTTAGGAGAAATTAGATTGTAAGTTGTATTCTCGCTTTCGGAGTTTTGTTTTATTATTATTAATATGTGTAGCATGTATGACATTTTTTTTTTAGGTAAACAACGAACTACTCAATAAAATTTGAATTTTTGACTTGTTAATTGAATGAATATTAGATTGTGAAATTGGATTGTTTTCATCGAAAGATGAATCAAAGCAAGGAAAATTTAGTATTAAGCTTCTCTCAAACATATTTAATAAGTGTGGACGCATATCATGTTCTTTACATCCTTAATTATCTGGTCTATATCTAAATTAAATAGAGATAAAAAATGTCATTGCAAGCAAGCCACAATTAGCAAGTCCCGTTCATTTGAATCTGCACAGTAGGAAATACGATAGGAGTTGTAGGCTCATTAAAGCAATACGGATGTAGTTTGATCAGAAAATATAGAAAATCCTTATAAAGCACTTTTGTATTTAAAGAATTATACACGTACAAGGTTTTGGTATCATAAAATGTATACAGCCAATGACTAACTGGTGATCCTCGTTCAAACAAAATTTGGACGTGCCGCGTACTTTTATCTACTGGTACGATTTTTAATGTGTCTTGCAAATATAATGACGAGCGAGGATAATATCATGATATAGTCTTTAATATTTGGTGAGAATAGTCAATATGTAAATCATTCAGACATTTATTATTTATAATAATATTCGTATCATACAATGATCTTGGTTTTTTTGTGATTGGTACGAGAAAAATATCACAAGGATAATGCTTTATGGATTTATTTACAGACATTTTTAATAAATGTGATGGCATGCCGTCTGATTTATAAATGAGAATTTCAGGTTTTAGTCTAAATACAATGAAATAGCAGATTCTATAGAAAAAACACCACAATCTATCGTATTCGTGTGTTGTTAATCTTCTGGAAAGAAAGTTCTTTTATTTTTTTCAAAATAATATAGATAAACGGTTATTAAAACTTTTTCAAAATCTTTATAAAGTTTCTTACCATTAAGTGAATCGAAGATGTATAAACACTACGTATCATGATATAAAGCAGCCCAGACTCCAAAATCATTTCGATCATGACTAGCTTGCGACGACTATAATATTCAATTGTTCTTTCTATTTTTTGGCACTTCAGATATAATGCCTAGCTGTATTTTCCATGCATAAAATGTCCCAAAATCTGAATAATATGACAATAATTTTTTAAAAGAATCAATGATATCAACATCTAGACAAAGTCTTTTAACATTATTTTGTCTATTCTCAATAAAATCTTCTATATCATTTATGTTTATGGTTCATGTGTTTCAAAAGTAATGCTTGGAAATATTTTTTCTTTGCAACAAATTTTTGAATCAAGTGTCACTTACCAGATTTCTCAAGTTGTGTATCGTAACCTAGTAGAGTCGCTTCCAGCAGACTGATTAAGTCGCGTAATGCAGACTAATAGAGTCACTCTTGGCAGACTGATAGAGTCGCGTATCGCGGACTATTTAAGTCGCTCATAGCAGACTGGTAGAGTTGCGTGCCGCAGACAAGTGCCTTAGCTAGGTGAAATTAAAAATTTTTAATGAGGTATACTTACGGATTTACTATTATGTATGGTAAATCGACAGTTACAGACCTTTAACAAAATAAACTAGTATTTTTAATTATGAATTTAATGATATTTTAATTTTCTATTAGAAATTACCTGTACTAACAGATGATGAAGGAATGACTATCAGCTTCTGAAAAATTATTAAAGCGCATACTTATTGATATAGAGCTTCTTGTTGAAACCATGGCTGCGCTAAGGACGTCCATCTTAAATAAAGGGGGTCAGAAAATTATGAGAAGTTGGAGAGGTGCAAACATGTGGCACCGTTTCAAGCTTTTGACATATGTTGCCTGTATACACGTTACATTTGTGCTTACACGTTGATTCTTCCAAAATATATTGTGTAAGTATTTGTAAGTATTTCATCATAAAAATAATTTTGGAAAATTCTATAGAACATTTTTTGGTAAATGCATTGTACGTAAGGTTAAATAAGGTTAAATGTTCACGTCAGGTTTTCTGTTCAATAAATATCTAAAAAATGATGCATTTAGATAACTAAAATTATGTATCTGACATTTTAATATTATTACAAACAGCTTTTCTAAGATTTATGGAAGTCAATTGGAAAAGACTGTATATGATGAACGTCCTTTAGCCATGCACTACCAAGGAACATGTAATAATCCGAACACTGAAAGCTGTGAGAAAAATGTGATAAGAAATCACGAAAAGGCATTAAGGGCAGGTTTAACAATAAAATTAGCGTCATGTAAATGGTACGTTCGAAGTTGATCTCTCTGGGTATGCATAAAATAAAAATATACATAATGCATTATTTCCTGACTATTAGAGCAAATACTACTAGTTCAGTGATATTTGTTGCTACTCAAGGGGTTAGATGTCTTGATGTATACAACTAACAAAAAAAGACTTATAAGGGTAGAATGTTGTTGTATTATAATGTTATTTAAAGTTGTGTTTTCTTAAAAAACATTATCGACGAATTTAGTGGAATACGTAAATTTATTCGATTTAATTGGAAACGTAATAAACAAATTTTGAAAACTTAAGGAAAAATACAAGTCTTGCAGTTCACAAGGATTAAGGAGAGGATCATATGTGATAGTATGAAGCTTGGCGAGGCTTTGGAAGATGCCCATTTCATTAGAGTTGGTTGTAATAAGTTTTTTGAAACTGTTAAGCTAATGATTCACTCCTCTTTCTTAACAAGCATTCTCAAATGCATCTAAATTATACTGATCATCGCATGGATGATGCTTGTGATTATACTTACACTACCCTAGGTATATACATGTAACGAAACAAGTTCTATTCAACTGACAGATTCCTGAATCTTTCGCGGCTACTCGCTATCACACATGACCTTCTGCTTGTGACTGGTATAAGCTTCAAGACTTGTATATTCTTAACTGTTATGAAGGTACTTTGACAAAAAACAAATTGATCACGATAAATTTATTTATTACAGGGTACAGTAAGCATGTCAATAAAGTTTGAAAAAAAGGGGAGATTGCTGTTTCGGTGGGCACGGCCTTACGTGCGTTATATCCATTTCCGAATTGATGTGTGGGTTGATGGATAGTAATTCAAGGTCGCTAAACAAGCTAGTGTTGGTAAAAAATCGATATCTCGAAATCAAATCGAGATATCGATATCGAAAATCGAAAGTAGTGTCTTACGTATACTGTAAATAAGCAGATTGCTTAGCTTTACCCAGAGTACACCGCGTGGACGTAGGTCTGCAGAACACTCCTTGCGCACTCAAGTGTACGTGTATGTGTATATGTGGATGTGTGCGCATGACTGTGCAGTGTATTTGTGTGTGTGCGAGTATAGAGTGTGTTCAGTGTATCCGTCGTACCGTCGTCCGTTGTGTCGTCTGTCGTTCGTGTCTGTCTTTGTTTATCTAATAGTCAGAGTCGTTTAATGTATTGTCAAGTATGTCTGATACTCCATCAATTTCTTCTTCGATGGTATGAAGACGGGGGCGTGTCGGAACAAACTCCACGATACCTTCGCTTTCAGGTGATAGTTCTTCGAGAGCTTTAAGACCTATTCCCTCGCACTCCATACCATTGACGAAGCCTGGATAGACTTTTTTAATATCAATCAGATATTGTATGATTTAGGAGCTCAAGTTATTGTACTCTTTTTCCAAGCCATTCTGACGATAATAAAAAAGTCCCATGTATTGATGGAGCAACTTTATTGAGCGTCGACACGAAATTGTTTTTCTTAACTGTTTATTCTGATTTTGGAGGTGGTTTATTGAATTCGTCGCGTCCGTTCTGTCTACATACTCTCCGATGCTGTGGTTTGTCGTTTTGTGAACTGAGTTTTCGTTGAATAATTTTTCAACACCGGCGTACTGTCTCGCACTGTTCGTGCAAATGTTTGCAGTTGCAGGATAAATAAACCTCTTTATATATGGCTATAATGCCGTTTTAGATTTTGATTTTACCTGAAAATAAGAATTTATAATATAAAATACTGTAAAAATGTGCTTTTTTATCACAAAAAAAATAGTAAAAGATAACTATGTACTTCGAAAAACAGGCAAACTTTATCTTGCGGACAGTACATGCCCAAAACAACAATCGTCATTTGTTGCGTTATTCGTCCTCTGTTATATTTGCGTTTAGTTAGAAAAGTCTCGTCTAGTTGTACTGTTTTTCCCTCGCCCCCAAGAACAATTTCTGCATGTAAAGCTACACATTCAGCTACTTTACGACAGTAGCTATAATAGTCAACGATCGTGTGGCGGCTGACTTGTGGTCGATCGTCTGATAAGCGCCATGAATTGAAATGCTGCTCCACAATAGTAATGGGCAGCTTCATCATAAAACATAATATGATGACTTATGCATCGCGCACTTCGATACGGCACATGTTTCCGTCAAAACATGTTCATGTTGTTGGTGATATCGTTTTTCGGTAATTTTTCCTCCTGTCCTTGGACCGCGGTTTGCTACACCTCCAAAGCCACCCAATTTTCGCTGTACCTTTTTTTTCCACCTTCATTTTTGTGCCACAGCAAGAGGGAGGTCTGTCACTTCTTGACGGAATCAACTTAACTTCTTCAAGAAAAGCAATTGCACTCTTGTTTGTCTTCATCAAATCAGCGAAAGATGTGATAAAATTAAATTTTATCAATCGCGGATGTAACAAAGGATGTTATTTAGCCATTATCAATAAAACGACAGCACTTTTACACTTGTTAATGGCTAACGAAAGACTGACCTTGTTGTTGTTGTTAAACAGTAGGTATATGATGAAAGACAAAGAAAGAAACAGGGCCGATAGTTTGAAAAGTCGAACATGAAATTTGCCAACGTTAAAATTAAGCGCTTATGCTATAGAGTATGTCATCTGACATGAAGAGCGTAATATATACCAAGCTGATAAGAAGCGATAATGTACTTTGATCTGTGTCAATTGGTCGGGAAGCGATAATAAAGTAAAATGAAATTTCTTTTTTTTTCGAGCAATAAAAAACATAACTTGAATAAGTGTTTTTCCATAAAAATTATGATACATTACGTACCTAATTAGCGAGGTTAAGAATGTTGCAGATTTCATGTAAATAAATATCAAATTATTGGGTTCAAATTCAGCGCTAATGCTATAGTATATGTAATCTGACATGAAGAGCGTATTATATACCAAGCTGATAAGAAGCGATAAGGTAATTAGATCTGTGTCAATTGGTCGGGAACCGATGATAAAATAAAATGAAATTTCATCATTTTTCGATCAATAAAAAACATGACTTGAATAAGTGTTTTTCTATAAAAATTATAGTACAAATGTTTATAACGAATTTACAGCTATATCGTGGATTCGATTTTTCGATATCTCGATTCACTTTCGAGATATTGATTTACCAAGACCAGCTTGTTCAGTGACCTCGAATTACTATACATCGACCTACACAACAGTTCGAAAACTGATATAACGCACGTATAGGCCAGAGGAATTAGGAAAAACGATAATTTAATTACGCACAGGCAATGACATAGCTAATTCGGTTCGTTTGAGTGTAAGGAACATCGTCCTGAAATTGATCTCATTTTGGAGGTGAGAAACAATGTCAAATTAACGATGCAGTGTGCAAAAATCGCCGAAAAACGATTTTTTTATAAGTTGCTCTTAATGTATTATTAATACAACTACCAGAGTTTTTTTAACTTGTGGATATTAGACAGCCGAACAATTTGAGACCAGCAGAATTTAATTTGGCAAATAACTTATTGAAATATCAACAAATTAGTGTCGAAAATTCCCAAATTTTAATTTATTTTTAATTTAAAAAATAAAGGTCCCACGTTCTTCAAAATTT
>JAPYYV010002417.1:0-33772 GCA_030522625.1 Copidosoma aretas | reverse complement strand
CCCCTCGCCGCTATCATTCTGAGTAGCCCCCCCTCTGGTCCCCACTCCGGCAAGTCGAGAATGCCTATAAAATAATAGTGTTATTAGTATTTTTTGACTATTGACTTCATGTTTTTATAAGCTGTTTTTCAGTAAAGTACTTTTTACAACTTTTTTAGTGGATTAACATATAAATCAGAACTGCAACTCTTTGGTGGAAGAGTTTTGGTCTTCCTTTTTTATTTTATCTTCTCAACATAAATTTTGTGAATTGTACATTCTAAAAAAAGGCTTAGGCAAAATAAATTATCACAAAAAGTTACTTGATTTTTTAAAATTATATATACCTCTAATACCCCCAATTTATTGAGGTGTATTAGGGTATTAAAATAACAGGTAAACTTTAGTAAATATATTGGGGGTAATGGGGTAATAATATAACTTGTAAACATTAGTAAACAATCACGCCCCGTAATCGTCGGGCTCAATCGGACATACAGTTTAGCCATTTACGGGCGCAATATGTACTTATTTTTATCTGATGGGCGCAATCGGTATTCTCCCTTTTCAGGTGTGATAGTAGGGTGAACTACCCAATAGATGAACGGTTAAGGAAATTTTCGTATTGTATTGAGGATTTTTTACTGCAATGCAAAAATATGTTAGAAATCATAAACAAATATAACAAATAAGACATTATGTCTGATGAAAAAACAAAAAATTAATAAGTTGACAAATAGCTGTAGGCCCAGTAGATGAACGGTTTAAATTATATGGGCAAGAGGTAATAAAACTCTCTTTTTGTACATAAAATATACAATTGATCAATGTTAAGAATATATTCCTTGCAATGGAGTGGAAAAGTATGTTGATACTTAAAATTTTTAACACAAATACATTTTCGGAAAAATTGTTCATCTACTGGTCGGCGTTCATCTATTGGGTGGTTGACCCCTATGATGTCACACAAATAAATAGTACAACGGTGATAAGCCCCCTTAAAAATTACATAACTTTGTAGTAATAATACCAATACTATTTACGGCTTGTAATTATTTATTTCAGAATCTTTATTTCATGAATCGATCCACCAAGAAGTCGTTGCAAATTCAATCAACAAATTTTTTACAAGATTCAATGAAAATTCTTTTGATCGTTAAAACATTGCAACCAAAAAACATATCTGAATAAGATTCGAATTCATTAATTATCATGAATACTATTTTGTACAAAGCGTTAGGAGATAGAATTTGCTTATTCAGATGTTTATAATTTTTTTTACACAACAATGATAAATTCCACATGAAAGTGAGGCTAGATATTGTAAAGAATATAATATTCGAATGTAATTCTTATAAAGATTTTATATTAGGAAGCGACTATCACCAAAATGTAACAAATTCTTCCGGTTATTATTCGTTCATGAAACGTGGTGGAATTTTCGAAACAGAAGTTGAGCTAAAAAATTTCGTCCAAATTTATGACATTTATGTTATAATTGAATACGAAAATTGAAATTTTGGACACAGTATCGGGAACAATTCAATTACCCTAAATTTGACTCTCTTTTTTTTTTGGTAATAATGACAGTGGACATTACGATATATTGCAATACAATAATGTCGGAATCAAACACAAAATTAAAAAGATAACGAACAAAAATTCTTACGAATTGCGAAAACGAATATAAGAATCCTATACTGAAGATGACTCTTCTGTAAAAAAAAAAAAATCGTCTGTTCAAATAATAATATAATAAATTTGAAAAAGACAGTTTAAAGAACAAAATTTTGGGTGATAGTCAGAATAATGAAAAAGAAACAAAAAATTTTACTGAAGTAAGCTATTTTGGTGAAATAGATAATGAATGTGAGTTTTGTTTTGCAATATTTTGGAAGGAAGAAAGAAAACAATTTTATTGTTTGCAAAAATGGAAAAATAATTTTACCTACTTTTCGTCAGTTTCCTGATAAAATAAAAGATCTTTTATTGAATGACACTGATTTGA
Source organism: Copidosoma aretas (assembly GCA_030522625.1). Classification (NCBI taxonomy): domain Eukaryota; kingdom Metazoa; phylum Arthropoda; class Insecta; order Hymenoptera; family Encyrtidae; genus Copidosoma; species Copidosoma aretas. The sequence continues at coordinate 31,785 of JAPYYV010002417.1, read as the reverse complement.
GATGTTTCATTACATACTATAATAATAATCTTTTCTCTTTTGCATCCTTCAGTGCCAATGTCATTAATGACAACAAAAAAGTTATCTACAATTTAAGGATTCAAGGTCAAGTGTGCCATGTTACACCCAAATCTTTAATTAATAATTCTGATCAATCCTCTTAGAGTCAATTGTATATACATGATGATTGCATGTCTGTAAAAAAACGTTTAAAATCTATCTCTTCGTAACTTAAAAATCATGTTAATATGATAACGGAAATGATGAAACGAAATCCTTACGTAAAAAATTATAAACATTGACATCAGATCGCTAACGTAGAAGGTCATCAAAACTTTTGAATCTATTTTTTACGAAACAATGATGAAGAAAATCATCGTTACAATAAACCTATTACAGCAGAATGCGGAGCTAAAATTGTTTTGAATTCGGAAAACATTGGAGATTATGACTTATGTGTATATCCCAATGATTTACCTGATAACACACCAAGCCATACGCGTTCAAACAAACTATCACAACATGTAGATCCCATGGTTTTTCCGCTATTATTATTTCCTTCAGGAGATGTTGGATGGAGTACTTATGATAAACAAAAGTTGTGTACTGAATCAGATAATCTTACGTTGCTTCAATATTATTTATATAGAATCTCTTATCGACCGGATGGTAAAATTTTTAGTCCTATACTTTACGCAGGAAGGTTGACTCAACAATTTTTCTTACATGCATATATAATGGTAGCGAGTAATAGGATGAACTTTTTTCGCAATAATCAGAAAGTACTTAGAATTCGATGTTATCAAGGTTTAATAGATCATGTTATGCGTAGTGCATCAAACAATTCAGAAAATTTTGAAAACAACAAAGTTGGATATATTTTTATTTTGCCTTCAAAATATATTAGTGGTCCTAGGTACATGCAAAAGCATTATCAAGATTCAATGGCAATAATGAGAAGATTTAGAAGACCTGATTTATTTATTGTTACGAAATAATTTTATCATGTAATTTCAAGTGAGACTGAAACCGTTTATTTATTTAGCTAGTAATTTATAGTGTTACTTCTTATGATAAGAAGCCTCTCGCCGTAGCGGATGAAGAAGAGGCTGCTACGTTTAGACTGTGTCACGGCGTTCGTATAGGAACGACCGGGATCACGATTTTCCTCTTCTGGCTATTCTTAGCAGATAGGAACACGGGGCCGAGAATTCAAATTCTCCGCGGACGCGAGTCACAGAGACGCTTGGCATCTTTTGTTTCCCTAGCAACCGTTTGGCTACTCTGATGTATATATATGTATGTTGGCTCACGCTTAAAAAGTCAGATGTCGTTTTTCGCATGTCGAATGAAAGCCTTGTTAACCTTCACGAGTTTCAATAAAAAGCTACCATCAAAAAAATTTATTGTTGAGTCTGATTAGTTAATCAACATTTTGGTGCTCTAACAGGGACCCCTTTTTTTCAATTTAGTCCGAAAAAAAAATGAAAAGAAGAGTAAACACTGTGTCAGTTGGGGAAAAAGAAGAAGAATTTTCCATCTCAGCTCCAAAAAGACGTCGGGCACCACCTGTGACATACTCTGCGGCAAGTCAGGGATCTCGCTCGACATCAGCGGCCGCGGCGGTGCGTTCGCACGCACCGCCTGTGACATTCTCTGCGGCAGGCCAAGGGTCCCGCTCGACATCAGCGGCAGCGCGTTCGTGCGCACCGCTTGAATCTTCTGCGGCAAGTCAAGGGTTCCGCTTGACATCAGTGGCAGCTCGTTCGCGCGCACCGCCTGTGACATCTTCAGCAGGCCAAGGGTCTCGCTCGACATCAGCGGCAGCGCATTCACGTGTAACACACATCTCGTCTTTAAATAAAGATTCACGGTCAGCATATTGGAACGTGCGATTTCAGTCTGCACAGCCTCCTGTTCCTGAGGAGGACGCTCATATACCCGCAGCGTCGTTTTTTCACTCTCGCATACCTGTTCCTGTCCCATCTCTTTCTGGTGGTAATCCTAACCCATCGACGTCCTTGTTCCAAACAGGGAATAATTTTCGAGAAATTCTGAACGCTGGAAATTGTTTCGATCGTATTGACTCTGATTTAGAAATCGCAAATGGACCTGATAGCGACGATAGGAGTTTACATTTTGAATTATATACCGGCAGGGAACAGCGAAACTTCAATTTTCAACCTATATCGAGTTCTAGTCATTTGAACAAATTTGTCAACAAAAATATTCCTGTCCAACGCACTCAGTCTGTTGAAGATCCTGTTTGACGATTAGCTAACGTTTTTGAGACTACCTTAAAAGCTGTGAAAGATTCAAGTTTTAATAATGATTATTCTAAATTTGTCAATCGTATCTCTTATGCTAAGTCTTTACCAACCTTTTCAGGAGATCCTTTAGACTGGGGGCGTTTCAAACAAGCTTTTGATTTATCTACGGATTTAAGAAAGTATACAGATAAAAAAAATGTTATGAGATTTATTGATGCTTTAAAAGACGACGCTCGTGATGCAACGAGATCTTTATTTCCTTCGGGTGCAAATGCTGCAAAGATAATTGAAACGTTAGAGATGCGTTTTGGCGATGAAAAATTTGTTTTGGAAAAAATTATAAATGAAATTAGAAATTTGCCATAAATTAATTCGCAAAAAAAAAAATTTGATCGAATTTGCTTCAAAACTTAAAAACGCTGTGATTGCGATGGAGTCTCTCGGGTACGTAGGCTATCTGTATGGTCCTGAACTTGCACATAATATCTTACAAAAATTACTGAGTTCTATGGCTGATAATTACGTGCGATTCGCAGCCTTCAATGGAAATGAATAACCTGATTTATTGAAATTTTCTGAATTCATTTATCAAGAAGCTCAGATAATTATAGCTGCTGAAATGATCTGTTTTCAGTCTCCCGATTCATCGCAAAAGAAGTCGGAGCGATTTACTCGTCAACCTCGTTTTCAACATTCAATTTCAGCTTTGAATGATTCTTTTGAAAGCCCTTTAAACTTAAAAGGTAAAGATCGTGATTTTATTAATGGATGTGTTTTCTGTAAACGCAAAAATCATGCTTTGATCGAATGCAGAGATTTTATTCAAGCTCCGATAGCTTTCCGATGGAAAGCCACGAGATCAAATAGTTTATGTTTCAATTGTCTTGACTTAAATCATCGTCGTAAAAAAAGCTTCAGACCAAAATATACTTTGTGTAATAGGAAACACCACACACTTTTGTATTACGTTGAAAATTCTCACTCGGTAAATCAAATCGAGAATACTACTACAGGAACTTCTGATTTAACAGGAAATCAAAGAATCTCAGTCAATAACTTATGACTAGGTTTCCGTTTATTTCTAAAAATATTACCAATGTTTGTGTCAGGCTCAAAATGTTCGAAAGAAATACTCATTTTACTAGGTAAAGGTTCTACCATAACATTATTTAATTCAGAAATCATTAATCAAATAGGTGTGAAAAGTTCTGAAATCAGTGTGGCTTTGAAAAGTGTTGGTTCCGTTAATGCAAATCTGTTTTCAAGTAAGAAATTTAACCTAAAATTAAAAAGCGAGCTTTGGTCAATTGTAATACAGAACGTATTAGTCGTTTCTAAGTTGGCACTTCCTGCTCAATGTGTTGACACTGAGTTAGTTGATCTTTTTGAGAAGAAAACGGGAATCCGAACGCGAGCTTATAATTCCGTCCCTGATATGATAATCGGACAAGATCAAATGAATTTAATTATAACAAAAGAGTCGAGAGAAATTACAGGAGATTCACTTCTTGTTTCTTGATCTACCCTAGGTTGGTGTATTCACGATTTTGTTTCAAGAAATGGATTAGAATTTTGTAACGTGTTAAGTATAAAGAGATCGTTAGAAATTAAAAGTAAATTTTCTCAAGATAATGAGTTGTATGAAATAGTGAAACAGTATTTTGGAATTGATATTTTAGGTATTCGAGACAAAAATGTAAAATTCAATAAAGAAGATTCGCATGCAATTGAAATTCTTGTTAGTACTAGCAAATATAATAATGAAAATCGCGAGTGGGAAGTTGGGCTGCCTTGGAAAGCTGATGTTGACACAAATATTAATAGCCGCTCGACTGCATTACGCAGATTATACATGCTGGAGAAAAAATTAGATCGTGATTCTGTTTACGCGGAATTATATTACAAGGAAATGGATCGGCTGTTTGTAAATGGTTTTGCTCAAAAAACTGGGGAGAAATCGTTTCAAGGAAAATTATGGTACCTTCCGCATTTTGGTGTTCAAAATATAAATAAGCCCGGTAAGGTTCGACTTGTTTTTGATGCGGCCGCAAAAACTTCAAATGTGAGTTGTAATGATCTGATCTTATCCGGTCCTGATGTGTTGAAAAATTTATTAGGCGTTTTGATGCGTATCCGTCAAAAATCTATAGCTATTAAGTCTGATCTTCTTGACATGTTCTTAAAGATTAAGATAAGGCCAGAGGATCGTAATTCACGACGTTTTGTTTGGCGCAGTAAAAACAGATCAAAGGAACCTTCAAAGTTTTTTATGTCATCCATGCTTTTTGCGGCAAAATTGTCTCCATTTTCCGCATTATTTATCAAAAATAAAAATGCCGAAAAATTCCTTTCGCGTTATCTGGCAGCTGCCAAGGCCATTATAAACAATACTAATATGGATGATTTCTTACACAGTACTGATTTAATTGGGGAAGCGAAAAAGATTATTCATCAAGCAATTGAAATCAGCGCAGCCGCGAACTGAGAAATGCATGGGTGGGCTTCAAATCATAATTCTATCATAAGTAATTTTAGTCAAAATGAAAAAGTTCAGTCTTCTACAGATTTAAATCCAAAAGGTTTGTTAGGTGAAAAAGTTCTAGGGCTTCGATGGTTTACTCATTTAGATGAGTTGGGATTTAACATAAAACTCGATAAAATTGACAAGGGCTTACTCAATGGTTCAAAAATTCTAACAATAAGAGAATTTTTAAGTTTGATTATGGCTATTATCGACCCTTTAGGTTTTTCGATACATTTTACTACTCATTCACGTATTTTAATGCAGAGTATTTGGGTCAGCGCAATCCGTTGGGATAAGATTTAAAAAAAAAATGATTTCATTTCTTGGAAAATTTGGCTTTACAAACTAAAAGAAATCAATAAAGTTAGTATCCCTCGTTGTTATCTAGATCACAACTCTCCTTTCTAATCAGTATAACAACACATATTTTGCGATGCAAGTACTAAAGCCTTTGCAGCTGTCGGGTATTGGAGATTTTCTTTAAAAAATGTTCATATTCATTGATCTTTAATATTGGCTAAGAGCCGAGTTGCACCTTGGAAAGTTATGTCTATACCTCCTTTAGAGCTTCAGGCAGCGATGCTTGCAATAAAACTGGCAAAAATCATTGAAAAAGAACATCAATTTAAACTTTCTCGTTGAATTTTTTGGTCTGACTCTAAAATAGTCCTGCAATGGATTAGAAAAGACCCGCAAATTTTCAAAAGTTTTGTAGCAAGTCGACTTGCAGAAATTAACGAGAATTCTTTAATTTCTGAATGGCGATAGGTGCCAACCAAAGAAAATCCTGCCGACGATGGTACAAGATTCTTATCGGGTTCAATTTATAAGGGATGCAGATGGTTTAAAGGATCCAAATTTCTTTGAAAACCGGAATCGAGCTGGCGTTTAGAGAATTTCTCAGAAAAATTTCTTGAAAACAAATCAGAATATATAAGCAGTTCAAATTTAGTCACGATCACCTTTGTACCTATAATACCTATCCTTCAATTTTCCCGTTTTTTATCTTGGTTCCGCCTTTTGTATACAGTCGTTCGGGTTTTTAAAGTCGTAGAAATTTGGTTTCAAATTAAAATAAAATCTTCCATCATGCAGCTTAGAAAAAAAGCTGAAATTTTTTCTTCAAAAGCAGTCAAAATTTTTCTTTTATTGAAGAAATCTCTGCGTTAAGGAATAAAAAAAAATTTCCAAGAAAAACAGATTCTTGATTTTAAAGTCTTTTTTAGACAATCAAGAAATTCTCCGGGCTCAAGGTCGATTCCCACTGCCAAATAATTTATATGAACATACTGATTATTCGAATTTTCCAATTATTTTGGATGCTCAAGAACATATGACTCGCGTTTTAATTCGGCACTTTCATAATAAATACTATCATGGTAATCATGAAACTGTTAATAATAAAATGCGACAACGATTTTGGATCTTAGGAATGCATCGTAGATTATGTGTTATCGTAAACGAGTGTGCTAGTTGCAAAATCCTTGAAGGTCAACCAGCTAATCCAAGTATGGGTGTTTTACCACCTGCTCGACTAGGGGTAAGGCTGCGTCCATTTACTTCTTGCGTCATCGATTATTTTGGCTCAATGATGATAAAAATCGGTCGAAGAATGAGAAAAACGTTGGGGTGTGCTTGTTACATGTTTAACAACTCGTGAGATTCGCATTGAACTAGCTGATAGTTTGAGCGCAGATTCAGCAATCATGGCCCTAAAACGTTTCATAGCACGTCGTGGATTTTCTCTGATTATCTATTCCGATAGCGGCACAAATTTTCGTGGTGCCAGTGTCGAACTTTTTTAAGCAATTAAAAGTATACACAAGAATAAAATTAACGGCTTTACCGTCCAACGAAGTATAGATTGGAGGTACAATCCTCCAACGGCGTCACACATGGGAAGAGCATGGGAAAGTTACTTTAAAAACCGCGTTAACAGTAATTTTGAAAGAACAAGTTCCATGTGAGGAAGTATTATTAACGCTATTGGCCGAAATTGTGCACACTGTAAATTCTCGTCCATTTTCTCATGTTCCTATTGACCCTCGTGATCAGAAAGCACTCACACCAAACCATTTCTTGATCGGTGCTTCCTCAGGAGAAGTGAGTTTTGGCCGTTGTGAAGCGCAATCTGTATGTTTGAGAAAACAGTGGCACTTAGCGCAATTTTTCGCTGAATCTTTTTGGAAACGATGGCTGTTAGAATATCTCCCGACGTTGCTACCGATAGCAAAGTGGCATCAAAATGATGAGTCCTTACGAGTAGGTGATTTAGTACTAATTTTAGATGATAACATTGAGCGAAATAAATGAAAAAAAGGAAAAATTACTGAAATGTTTCCGTGCAAAGATGTGCAGGTGCGAGTTGTTGAAATAAAAACCGAAAACGGAATTTTGTTACGCCCCAGCCGAAAATTAATTCGTTTTCTTGAAGCTTAAAAACTTCTTTATTTTGAGTGGGAGAACGTTACGAAACAATTTTATTATGTAATTTCAAGCAAGAGTGAATTTGTTTATTTATTTAGCTAGTAATTGATATTGGGACTTCTTATGATGAAAAGCCTCTCGCCGTGGCGGATAAAGAAGAGGCCGCTACATTTAGACTGTGTCACGGCGTTCGTACAGGAATGTCCGGGGTCACGATTTTCCTCTTCTAGCTATTCTTAGCAGATAGGAACACGGGGCCGAAAATTCAAATTCTCCGCGGACGTAAGTCACAGAGACGCTTGGCATCTTTTGTTTCCCTAGCAACCGTTTGGTTACTCTGATATATATATATATATGTATGTTGGCTCACGCTTGAAATGTCAGATGTCGTTCTTCGCATGTCGACTGAAAGCCTTGTTAACCTTTACGAGTTTTAATAAAAAGCTACCATGAAAAAAATTTATTGTTGAGTCTGATTAGTTAATCAACATATATTACTGTCACTTGAAACCCGAAATGGGAGGAAATTAAAAAAATTTTGAAAAATTTTCCTAAATACACGACTCTAATTTATTTACAAAATATAACTGTGAGATTATTTCACGCAAAACTAAAATCAGTTTTGGATGATATAAATAAACATCATATTTTCGGAAAAGTCATTGCTAACGTGTATACAATAGAATTCCAGAAACGAGGCTTGTCACATGCTCATATTATTGTTACATTACATCCAAATAATACATTTTACACTACTTCTGATATCGATAAACATATCTCTGTAGAAATTCCACAAGATACAGAAATTGAAAAATTAGTTATTAAACACATGCTCCATGGTCCACATACAAAATACAGTCCATGCCTTATAAGTAATTAAAATGAATGAACCAAAAAATTTCCGAAAATGTTTGTTGAACTTACGTTGTTGAAAAATAATGGGTACCCTGATTACAACTGAGAGGACAACAGGTCTGATAATAACATGTATAGTATAAAGAATAGTAATGAAAAAATTCTAGTTGATAATACAATGGTAGTACTATATAATAAATTTCTATTGTAAAAATCTAATTGTCATATTAAGGTTGAATTTTGTGCATCCATCCAAAGTATAAAGTATATTTTTGATCATATTTACAAAGGAGGAAATAGAGCATCTTGTGACATACAAAAAACAGATAAAGATGACAAAGAAGAAAATTTGGAGATTTTTGATGAAATATCGCAATACTTAGATGGTCGTTACTTAAGCCCCATGGAAGCTGCATGGCAATTGCAAGAGTTCCCTCTCTGTGGTCGAAGTCATTCTGTGTTTAATTTGCCAGTACACATGGAAAATGAACAAAAAATAGTTTTTGATGGAAAAAATATTTCGAAAGCTGTACAAAATTCTGAAACATCACTGACGGCATGGTTTAAATTAAATAAAGTTTATTCTTCTGCAAAAACATTAAATACGTTAATATTCCCGAGCATCATCGCTTCGATCCCTCAATAAAAACTTAGGTAGAACGGAAACGAGTTAGAGTTCATACGACCATAAAAAGATTAAATATAGTGTCTCCTAAGCATTCTGAGTGATTTTTTTTTTAAATTAATTTTAAATCGTGTCAAAGGGGCAGAATCTTTCGAAATGTTGAAGAAATTCGATAGTATAAATTATACAACGTTTAAAGATGCTGCTATGAGCTTAGGTTTGATTCAACACTATTCACAAATCGACAAAATTTTCGAATAGGCTTGCAACGTTAAGCTTCCATACGAGTTGAGAAAATTTTTTGCTTGGTTTTTGATGTCTGAAGATGTATGTGAGGGGATGATATGGGATGAATTCAAAAACTTCTTCACTAAAGATTTCAAAGAAAATAAAGAATATTTTGCTTTATCACATTTAAATTAGATTTTCAATTTCTGAGAAAAATTATGTAAAGATTACGGACCACCAGAGCCAACCAAGACACTAAACTGTATGAAAATTGATGAAAGTAAATACATCATCGATGTTGGAAAACATTTCAAAGACCTATTTGTTAAATTAAGCAATGAACGAATAAAAGTGTTTAATGAAATAGTTAATTGTAAAACAAAACTGTATTTTATCGATGGTCCAGGTGGTTCTGGAAGAAAATTTTTATACAAAACTTTAATTTTCATCTTTTCTCAATTCATAAAAAAGTTATTTTTTAGAATTTAAAAGTGATGAAAAAAAATTACATGACGTAAATGTTATCATTTGGGCCGAAGCATCAATGATTCCCAAAAAAGCGTTGAAAATTGTAGATAAAACATTACAAGATTTATGTATTAATCATTCACCATTTGGAGGTAAAAATATTTAATTTAGGTGGTGATTTCAGACATATACTCCCAGTAATAAGACATGGCTGTAGAAGGTCTATTGTTAGTGTAACTATAAAGTATTCGTCTGTTTGGAAAAAATTCAAAGTTTTAAAATTAAAAAATAAACTGGGTTCTCTAAATAAAGAGTTTTCATCAGCATTATTAAAAATCGAAAGTGGTACAATAAAATAATTCAAAGTTCCTGAAAAATGAAAAAGTAATAACATTTGTCATCAAATTTACGGTGATGGTATGAATACGTTCCCAAACAAAGTAATATTAACTACGCATAACCAACTTTTGTACGTTTTAAATAACAAAATTCTAAGTTTAATTAAAAATATAGAACATACATATTATAGCATAGATTATGCTTAATATAAAGGAAGTGATCGTACGGATGATCAAATAGATATAAATTTCCCAATAGAAACTTTAAATAACATCCACGAAGGTTTACCACCACACATTCTAAAATTAAAAGTAATGCAATTGTCATGTTGATGAGAAATTTGACTATAGTTGATGGTTTATGTAATGGCACAAGATTGTGTATTACAAAAATATTCAAGTATAATTCAGAAGCCAAAATAATAACAGGAGATACATCATGTAATAAAGTATTCATACCAAGGATAACTTTAGACAATGGTAATAATTCGTCTTTGCCCTTTATACTGTATAGGAAACAGATTCCGTTAGTTTTAGATTTTTCAATGACTATTAATAAATCACAGGGTCAGAGTCTCGATAAATTAGGCTTTTACTACAAAAGACCTTTATTTTCTCATGGTCAATTGTACGTATTATTGTCAAGATGTAGAAATCCTAAAAAAATATTTATACAGAATGATTCTGAGAACAAATCAAACATTACAAATTTTGTATGGAAAGAAATTTTTGATATTTAATTAATTCATTATTTTTGTTAAATATGTTTATTATCATTTTTTTTAATAAAAATCTTATCCTTTCTTCTTTGTCCCTTAAAAAAGGATGGAACAAATTTTATTTAGCGATACATTTTAAATGTACGAAAATAAGTCGAAAAAACTAATTTTCTTAAAATTTTTTTTTTTTAATTAAGAAGTTGGATAGTTTTGGTACGTTGGTTTTTATTCTAATACAAATATACACATTTTTATACTACAAGGAAGAACTAAGAATATATTTTTCATTTCCCAACAGTTTGGATTTTGATATATTATTATGTTACATATTCGTAGTAAATATACAATTAATAAGAATATGAAGTTAGTAGAAACTTTATTGTACGTTATATTCATTAATTATTAACATTTTATGTATGTGTCAAATAGTGTATGCATTTTATAATGAGACAACATTGACATATTAGACAAATACTTGTATTACACAAACCTTTATGTGCAATTAGTCTGGGGGGGTGGTTGGCGCACGAAGCACGCAGAGGGGCGTAGCCCCACTGGTATATTTATATATGTATAGACTCCCGGTCGGAACTCAGGCAATACACCGGGCCGTTCCGGGCTGGGTTTTTCCCAAGTGGTTTCCCCAGTCTACAGGACTCGTTCTGGGCGAATGCGGAACTGTTGATAGTCACCCCCTACCCCCTTCCATTCCTCTCCCTTCCCTCTCCCAAGTTCTAAGTGGTTTGAGTAGTGCCCTTCTCATACGGAGCCGGACGTATAGGACTATAATATAAAAACAAAAATATGTATATATATAAAAGGATAATAAACAAAGTAGAATGCACACTTTGTACACGTAAGTATAAAAAATATGAAAACGATTATAAAAATAATAATTATAAAGTAGGGTGGCATGGAAACAAATTATAAATATAAATTTTTCAAAAAAAAAATTTTTATTTTGAAAAGTACATGAGAATGTTTAGCAGTTTATATACTAAAAATTTATTCTATAATTGATATTTTACCTGATCATTTGTAGCATCGGTTATGTCGGTTATGGTAACATTCGATGCTATTTGCGATGGAATAATAGTAATAATAGGTCGATGATAACTAAAATATGTCACAAAAATATTAGATGTAACATTATCGATGTGTCTAATAAATACTGCATGTATTGTAGTTTCATATCTTGTTGTTGATTGTAGTGCATTGTTATTATTACTTAACTGACATTTTTCTTGTAATAAAGTGATCAATGGCATTGATACATCTATCGGAAAATTCACGCTAAAATCTCCAGCTTAAATCAATGATAGTTCTTGTATTTTTTTTTCAATATCATCGAGCCCCGATAACTGTATGGAAGTTATGTCTCGTGTAAAAATAAAATTACATCCTGTGTTTTTTGTTTAGGTGAAATATAAACAACAGCCATCAATAATTCTCTTTCATCTTCCATACTAATCTTAGACGCACAAAAATCGCCTATAGGTGTTCGGTTAACATTAACTTGGGAATTATTCTGTACTGTTAGTTTAATATTAGATGTAGAAATGTATAAAATGTTTTTATTTTGAAATATGGCAACCCTACTAGCTCTAATGTTCTGTCATCTGAATTTTGCTATACAATTAAAGTTAGGCAATTCAATAAATCGTTGATCAGAAAGCCATGTTTCAGATAATAATAAAAAGTTACTATTTTGACAAACATAGTCTAGTAAATCAGAAGCATGCATTCTGAAACTTTGACAGTTGAGAGGGTATAATGTTAACCTATTTGTCGACTGTATGAAATAAATGATACTCTGTTGTAGTGTATGTAATTCGTTTAAATATAGCCTTTTAAATTTATCTTGTAAAGATACAACTGATGAAGCAATTCTTCTTCTATGGTAAAAGCGTAAATCATCATTTGGAGAATATATGAACAAACCTCCAATGCTTGTCACTCGTAATAGTGCTATATACAGTAACTGAATAGAGTAACTTTTATTACATTTATAAACTATTTCATCGTACGTACCTCCTTGAGACTTATGAATAGTCATCACACATCCAGATATTAATAAAAAGTTATTTTTTTTTGCCAAAATTGTTTTGTTATTATTAAGAGGTATGCTCGAAGTTCTACGTGTAATTATAACAGCATGTTGATGAATATTATGTTTAAATACATACGCAGCCACTTTTATTTTGGCAGCAGTACCGGTGTGTTTATCAGGAAAAATGAGCCATACACAAGTAATTTGATTTTCTTTATCTTGTTCTAAATAAACTAACTTGCCAACTGAACCATTAGCTAATCCATCATTAACATCTATATTTGTTGTCATGACATACGGTTTTCCAAATAAAAATATTACTTGGTATGGTAATCCTCCTGTATCAATCACCAACATTTTGTGTAATTTTTGCCTCACAAATGCTTTTTGTTCGTGATTAGTACAGCCCAAAACAATATCTATAGCAATCGATTCGAATTTATGTTCAGCTTGTTGTAAAATGTTAGTGATATGTTCATTAACAGAATTGTTGTCAAAAAATAATCGAATGTCGTTCAGACAGCGCAATGAAACGTCCTCCTTGGTAAAAAATCTATACTCGATAATTGCCAATTCATCATCATCGCCGCAAGTTTTCAATAAGAAAGATATCTAGTCCACCAAAATGTACGTCGAAATTCCCAGTTATTTGCTTGAGCCTTGAGTCGATCTGCGTGAAAAGATCCGCACCGACCATGCTAATTTCATCAATTATTAACACTTTAACATATCTAAATAAACACCAATACTGTTATGCCATCTCTGTCGACAAATAAAGTAATTTGGACAAAGATCTCTTTAATAATGCGTAAGCAGTAGATCCATCAATCGCGACTGCAGTTTTGCCAGTCGAAGCGCACGTAATGTATGCATTGCAGAAGCCATCATTATCTGGGAATCTATAATATATCTCCATTATTAATTTTATTACAGTAGTCTCTCCACATCCAGCTGGACCGGTAAAAAATACTTGCAAGGGCGACATATCTGCAGATGAAAGATGGTGAATGACATGCATAAGTAAATCTTCTGATTTTTAATTAGAACCTCTCACATGTTCGCAAAATTGAGTAAGGTTCAAAATATTTTTCTTTCTTTTAGCTATTGATCCTAAATTTTTAAAAGTGGCTACACGTAAATCTTCATTAACAGCAGAATTTGGATTTCATTATAGTTCTTGAAAAGGATTTGGCTCTGGAAACCTTTCAGCAACATCTTGAATTTTAAAATTGTCATTCATTCGTTCACCTTAATGACATAATTGTCGGCAGATATCAATAATTTTTTGTATATCGATGTTAGATTCAAATTTTTTTCTTCTTTCTAATGTAGCGTTTTCATTTTTATCATATATTCCTATAAATCTCATATCTGCTAGAATTTTAGTATCCGTGTTTCGCAATGGTACATGCAGTATAACCATTTCATGTATATATTTATTATAATCTTGTGCCATATCGTAATTTCTGTAACGGATGATTCGTGGCTGTTTTTTTTTGTACGTAAACTCTTCTATTTTTGTTAGTGTTATTAGCAACAAATTTTACTAAAGAAACATCTTCTAACTCATCGGGACGTTTTTGATACTTATCATACCAATCTTCCTCCTAAACGTCAGTAGAGTCATCATCAAGTTCACTACTGAGCAGCTTGTTGACTACTCATCTCAACAGAATTCAACATATCAACGCTTATTTTACGAGTTACTTCTACTATATCAAACTCCTGATCTTTATTTATAACTTTTGTTATATTGCGTTGTAAATTACTAATTTCTCTAATAATTTTATTCACGTACTCGACAAAATATGCAGCACAAGAATATTTTTCAGCAATGATTTGAAAATCCATGTTTAATTTAAAAATATTAATAACAAAAGAGTTAAATGTGTTGTGCCATTTTTGTAACGGATGTCGTTTATAAAACATTAGAGGTCGAGTGATGCCAGATCTTAATATATCTTGATATTCTTCATCTGATCGAATATTGTAGCTTTCATAGCAATCATTAATGCTGTCACAGTCGTTGCTTTCCAAGTTATTTCTAATCTTATTATATCTTTTCAAGTATTCTGTACGACGTAGATGGGTTTTCACCATTGGTCTTAAGATCATTGTAGATTAACAAGACATGAATAGTGCATCAAATCGACATTTTTGCTGATGATTTGCAATAAATTTCTTCCAGCATGTAAAAGAATATTTATGGGTTAATAATTAGATGTTTTCGGATGCCTCTGATGTAGGTACAGATACTAAACTGGCAATCAGATCAATAGCTCGTTCCTGATCTTGTCCAAGAATATTTGTATGAGCATTATCAAGCCACAACAAAATATGTTCATGTGGACTACCTCGATGTTGAAATTCTATCCTTTTGAAGAAGTGAACAACTCTGTACTGCCTAAAATGGCTAAATTTCTTAGACTACAAGATAGACATTATAACATTGACCAATTCATTAAAATAAATCGCCCACGTTACAGCATCATTGTATACCAAGAAAGTTTTTTCTACAAAGTGTAGTTCTGATACGATACATTCTTCAGTATTATCGGTAGGACCCCATCATTGCAAACAAATCCCTGATTCTTTCAGCCCAATACCAAACTGAATTAGGTATTGCTCTTAGAAAAGATAAATTAGACGACATACAGTTATTGACGTACTCTTCAGATTGTATCTGCTCTTTAGTAATGCCCGTATGAGTACCAATATATTTAAAAGCTATGGTCAAGCTGTCACGAACTCGTAATCTTATAAAATTGACAGCCATACATAACAAATGGTACGGATGTAATGCTCGGCGATGTGTACGTCTCAGCTCGCTTGATGCAATCATAACTGGTGTAACGTTTACTTTATCTCTAAATTTTCTGACGTTTCCAGCATAAATAGTAAGAAATGATAACTCTTCGGCATTTTCGTCAAATAATAAAATTTGTGGTATGTTGTTTTGTCCTTGCGCTAGTCTCACATATTTTTCTTCGTTCCATATCAATGTTTGTTGTTAAACTACAAGACTGTCTTCGATATCGATATGTTCACAAAAATCGTCAATATTATGTTGTGTAATGTGCGATATTTCCTGATTATAAAATGATTTATTGCCTGTTATTTTATAATGTTGATATGAAGGTGTAGTAATTAAATACTGTAGCCATATTTTGATGAATCTGATGATAACAAGTCCATAAACAAAACTAATTTTATGAACAATTTTTCTTTGAATGTGTACATAAATGCCATGTTCATCATTGACATTTCTTGAAAGTGATTGTACCATTGCATCAATTGTAACTAAAAATTTATTATTGGCCCGTAAATTTCATATTGTCCATAAACGTGTCTAAATCTTCTTATTTTCATGAATGGTATCCGAGAAGAAAAAAGCCTTTCGGTGACAAAATCGATTTTTTCTGAATTTTTTGGAATTTCTGAAAAATAAAATCCATTATGAACAGCAAAATTGGGAATTTCGTTCTTATTTAATGCAGCTATACAAGTAGGGAAAATAATTAGTGCAGAAATATTTTGCGTTTTCTGAAAATAGGAAATATGAATAAAGTCCTGATTTAAATGATACTACGAGTAAAAAATAAAAATAAAATACGTACAGTTATTTGTTTAATAATACTTTAATGTGCAGTTGACCGGTTTCTAAAATCTTTTTGAAACCAAAGCCTGCCACAAATTGAGCAAGCATGTCCAAATTGGATTTTTTGAACAATATCTTGAAAGTATTTGTGTGCGAATGCATGAAGTTGGAGGTTTGTGTAATTACTAGAATCATCTGCATTAATATTAATAGGATGTCTGTCATATTGTGAAACAAAAAAAAAATATAAATACATCCAAAACGTAAAAATTAAATAGTTACAGCGATTTATAGAAAGTTAAATTTTTACCGCGCGTCCGCAACATTTTCAGCTTCTAAAGCATCTAAATGTTCAATATTTGCACGTGAATTGTCAGTGGTTGTTTCATTATAATTTTTAAGAATTTGCAATGTGTTGACGTTTGAAAAGTTCAATGATGCACTGAGCTGTAAATGTTGATGACTGAGTCTTCTGTCTTTTTCGCGCTGTCGCAGTTCTTCTCGATGCAGCTCTCTGTATCTTTTCTGGAGTTATTTTTTCTTTTCAAGAGCATTATCTGTAACTCTTTTCGTCGTCCGTACTCTATGATTGCAAAAATAATGGAAAATATAAAAATAAATTGAATTCCATATTACAATTATAACAAATAAAATAATAAAAAAATCAGCTTACTGTTCAGTAGAATATTCGTCATTTTGTTCTGATGTAGTGCTAACGAATTCTTCACAACTTGTAGATTGAAAATAAACACTGTTCCGATTTTATCTAGCATTTCTAAAAGAGAAGGAGACTAAATAGAAAGCTATTTTTTATTGGTGTAAACATAGCTATACATTTTTGAATAAGTATATATTGTTACGTGGGATTACGTTCGTTATGGTGATCGAGAAATAAGCGCACAGCGAGTGAGGTTAATAGTTCTTTATTTAATTAGAATCCAAGGAAAGAGCCAAGTGTGAGTCGCAAACCGGAGCGGATACGTCTGCTTCTCTCAAGCGTTGGTGGATTCTAATCGAGGGTGTCGTTGTAAGGCTGTTCTGCGTTCAAAAGAAATTAATTTACCGTTTATAGATTTTTGCCGTCCAGTTGTTGGCCTCCGTTCAGTTACCCTCTGCTCCCAAGTTTTACTGCCGGGCTGGTGTACCTGCGTTTGGATGATGATCGGTCCCAGCGTGATGCCATTGTTGGCCGCCCTCCATGGTGGGTTCGGCTATGTCTGTGCCGACGGTTACCTGTGAAAAATCTATGACAGATCAATAGAGAGAGGCCCCCTTGGAAGAGGCAGACCCATTTTTGCGAGTGAGGAGAAAGAGAAGACGCGTAAAGTAGCTACTATCATTCGCACCCAGCATGCCAGCGTGGCAACAATATTTATGTTGATATCGTTCTTAATTTCCTTTTCTACGTGATTTTATGTGTCATTCCCTCTTACACAGTATTCTTGGATAGATTTATTTCAACCCATTGTTTATTAATAAATAGTCTTTTTTTCAATTAATTTTATTATTTCATTATTATTGATACAATTGTTCTTGTATGCTATGTCGCTATTTACATGGTCAATTATAGTAGATGTTAGAGGATGTGTTGATGGCGTGAGTGATTATCTAACATTTCATCTGCCTGGTGTCCATTTACGACACTCATAGTTATATTGAGGACTTTTGTTTTGATTGGAGGAAGGAAAAATGTGTATAAGACTGTGTAGGCGTTAAAAGATGATTTTTTTTTTTTTTTAATAGGTCAGTTGTATTTTGTTTGTAGTTGATAAAGCTTCGGTATTATCTGAAGAAGATTTTTATTGACCTTTTTCCTCCTGCGAGGCCGATTCTTTCGTTCGAAAGCATCTTGATGTAGCTCACTGCTCTGGTCGTAAAGTTGATGGATTGCTTTCGACCGTGTGTAGCTTTATGACTGCTGTGAGCCTTTCGTAATCGTACTCCGGCGCATCTGTTTAGGGCGTTCTGACTGCGTTCGTGAGACTTACTCAGGTATTACTTCTTTTATAGTATTTTTTCCCTTCATGTATGTACGTATGATGTGTGTTCACGTTTCCACATTTTTTATTGTACTCTGTCTCGTTTAATGTTTCGATAAAAATTTTTTTTTCCGAACTTCCCGTGATTATGTCGATCGATAATTATTTAATCTCGTTTTGCTGGACTATAGTCCGCTATTTTCTCTAGATTAGCGAAAAGATTGCCGGTCTTCTAGGTTAAACGATGGTTAACCTCTTCTTTCCTCAATTTTTTCCTTTTAAGGGTATTGAAACAAGGATTGTTTGTGAGGATGGTACTGAAGGAACTGTAACTGAGTGCATGGTTTATTCAAATCATTTCTATGTGTAAATATCGTTATTACCCAATGTAATAATTGTTAATTAAAGTGATGAATCATATTTTGTAATCTTGATTTTTGCCTTTCACACTTCCTGTGAAATCCACTAATAACATTTGTATTTGTTAATATATTTTTTTGTTATAAAGCATTTTTTTTCCATTTTATCTTATTTTTTTTTTCTACGTAACAACAGCTTTTTTTTTTGCTATATTTTTTTTATGTGTAAGTTACATAATGTTCTTACGTTTTTAATGCTGTCATTGTAATTACAGTAATATGTATATTATAATCAATATTTTATTGTGGTATTATAACTAGATTTTTTTTCATTCTATTATTGTGTCTTTAGACATTCTTTTTTTCTCATTTAATGCTACGCCTCCTTGCTATTATTTCATGCAAGAGATGATAATCTGAAATAACTTTTAATCTAAGAATTGCCTAATATAAACTTGTTGACCGTTGAATAATTCAATTATCCCGCATGTTGGGTGTAAAGCTATTGTGCTGTTATTAGAAAAAGATTTTTATCAACTGTCTCTTCCTCCTTCTATTTCCCAAATGAGAATCGAATTTATTGTGAAACTCTAGTTTTATTCTACGTTTTTTTTTTTTTTTAAATGTTATTGACAAAAAGGTTTGATGTTTTTTTTCGTGGCCCGTCCCAGGGCTGCGAAAAATTGAAAAAGGGGGGAGAGGTTCCAAGTGCCAGTGTGTGTCGGAAATTCCGCAATTTGTTTGAAGTCTCTGTTATATGTTGTACTCGTATTTTCGTGCTTAAAGGTGTTTTTATGCTGATAGCAGGAGTGTAGAAACGTGTGATCCCATCATTTGTCTGTGATGTTTGGGACTTCCTGCCCATGTGCTGTATATTGTGTCATATATTCCGTGTCAATGCACGTCCGTTTTTCCTTCTCCTTGGGCCCTGGCGTGGACAGGGTTGTGGGGGATTTTCGCAGGTGCCCCCTTTTTCTTACTTGTTTTTTCTGGCAGTTCTTTTCTTGTCTTCGTTCCGGGCAGGTTGTGCAAAATGTTATCCGCTGATGTCGTTCTCGGGATCGTCGAATGTATTGTGGCCCTATCGCAAGTGCAGGTTGGCCTGTCCTGCCTGAGTGATCGATTCCGGTCGACGGCGGGTGATGTACGGTCCTTAAGGGTCCCACACTTGTGGAGCGTCTGGATTGCCAGCGCTTCAGGTGCTAGTGCGTACGTGAAATTTGTGCTCGTTGTTTTCCATTTTTATTATTACTACATCTATATATTTTCCTCCGACAAACCTTTACCCACGTCTCTTGGTTTTATCGTATTATTATTATTATTATTATTATTATTATTATTATTACTTGTAGGTTGTACAGCTGTATGTCTGCCGTGGGGTGCCAGTCTCGTGCACCGCGGTCACTGACGGGTAGCTAGTGATGTGCGGCGGCCCGTTGGCGTAGGCCCCCGTTCGGTGTTTAGACCACGACTATGTAAGTTTTTTACTGTCTCTTCGATTGTATATTTGTCTATATATTATTATGATATGTATATATATATATATACATTTCAGCTGGAAGTCCGACTCAGCATTGACCCCTGTCGGCATTTTGGATTGCCCATGCTAGCGACCGTGTCTCGCTGACTTGTTGAGACGCCACTTTTACCTATGTGGCGTCTTGCGTTCCATCGCGGATGTTAGGGTGTCAACGTTCACTGTCCCAGAGGCCACGTCTATTGTGCCCTTTTTCATTCTGCTGCGTTAGTGCGGCCTGCTAGATCTGTCGAGACAGCCGTCCCGTTGTACTGCCCAACGCTGGAGGGGAAGGGGCAACCTACTCCATCCACATTGAGTGCAGTTGCTACAGCCCAATCGCGGTCGTGGTGGCCGATGTGCCCGTGGTGGTTCCCGCGGACTATTTACAGGTGTGGAACCCGGATGTTCGCGTAAGTGTCCTTACTTTGTATGTATTCTGCAGTTTTTCCCTTTTTTTCATTGTTACATTTTTTTCCAGGTTTAGAGTCCGTCCCGGGGGCGGTTCGTGATCGTGGACGCCCCGTGGGCCGCTCCTTTTCACCCTGCGGTTGCCGTTGATGCAAGTCCGCCTATTGCTGCCTGCCCTGACGGTGTGAGCTGTCTCAGGGTGCAACTACTGGAGATGCTCCATCGCTGGTTGGTGTCACCGGTCGACCTCCGCTTCTCGATCTAGGTCCAGCCTGGGTTGATCCGTGGTCGGGATCGTCCAAAGCGAAGATGGATTGACTTGTCCTGATAATGTCCTGCACCAAATAAATATGTCTACGTACCAGAAACGATTCTTGTTTTTTTTTCTCTTTCCCTTATCATTATTATTGTAATAATTATTCTTAATATATGTGGTTATTTGTTCTGTCTTGTTTATTCATTATTTTTCTTTTATTTATTTGTTTATGTATTTATTATTGTTATTAGTTTTTTCTTCTCATGTATGTATATATATGTGCATACTTGAAAGGAAGAATAACCCCATTTTTAGATACCTCTAGGGTTTGGACTACGTTGGTTGACGCTGGGTGTGGTTTGGCCGCTTCTGTTCAGGGGTGGCGTTACTTGCGGTAGTTGTGCGGCGGTCTCTATCGCCGCTTGTGTAGTCATTTGTCTTGTTGAATTTGTTATTTGCCAACTAGGCTGTTTTTCGTAAAGTGTGCTGTCGCTCTGTTCTGGTACTGTTTCTACGTCGGTTTTCTGGTCATTCCGTCTTTTGCGGCTGTGCGTAAGTAACCTGTAGAGTATTAGTAGCAGGGCCCCCCATTGCACAAGATACTTGTCTGCGTGGTATCCCATTATGACTATGGCTATGACTCCTGCTGTCGTTAGGTATGTTCTTCGTCTGGAGTTTCGTATTTCTTTTCGAATCGATTTAGTCTTACTTAGTGTGCGTACTCGTCTTATTATTTCTGTGAGTGCTGTCCCTTCTTTTAGTGTATTTGATCCCATGTGGCTCTGTTTGTTGATAGTTTTTAGTCCGTTGTACTCCATTATTTTTAGTATGTCTCCCTTATTGGTCAAATTAAGTGTTGATAATATTTCGATAATATTTATTGTGTTCCTTCCAAAACTGATTATATCCGCTTCTTCTACTATCTCTGTCGGAACCGCTGGATGTACGTCCGTACTATGTGCTGTGCAGCCTTTACCTAACGTGAGTATACCTATGCCATTTAATTCAATTGTTTTATGCTTAGTTCCGTGGCATAGAATAAAAAAAGGTTCCTCTTGTCTTGTCAAGAGTACCCATTATTTAGGTGCCCGCAACCTTATTCAGTATGTTTCAAATAATTTGGCCACTTTGATCGTACATTCTTTTAGATTTTTTATATCTTGATCCATGATTAGTCGAGTTTTGCATGTGTAATGCCCTTTGATTTCCCTTATTAGTTCTGTATGGGCGCAGAAGAGCAAATTGTGCATTTTTTGCATTTTTTGCTTTCCGTTGCCGTAATCGGCATAAACGTATTATCTCCTTTATTTATTGCCATGTATTCATGTTCTGGCCATATGTGCGCATATATATCTGATATATTAAATTTTCTCTGTTTTATTGGTATGAGGATCATTTTGTATAATTAGAATCATTCTTTGTCTAGCAGTGGGATCATTATATGATAAATACGTTGTTTGTTTATTATCACAATTGAAATGTCAGCGATGTTAGTAATCTTCAAAATGCTTACTGTTTTTCTTATGCTTGAGAACTGTAAATACTCACTATCTCTGCATTTTTCTCTGTGTTTTCAAACATTGTTGGAGGGAAAAATTTAGGGTGCAGTGCTTCCTTTGATACAAAGAATATTGCGTTTACCAAGGTTTCTAAGTCTTCTTGATATCGTCCTATGCGTTCTCTGATTAGGTTATTTTCCGTTTTCATTGCTTGAATGGTGTTAATGGTCTTTTAGTTCCTCATTGCATGTTCTACTAACGTTGTTAAGTTACTGACTTTACTTTCTAATTCGATTGTCTCTGTCACTATTATCTCTCTTTGATTGGCCATAAGGTTTGCTATGTTATATATTTTGTCGGTATTTGCACTGATTGCGTGGTTAAGGTATTCCTTGTCGTCTTTATTTAGGGTTCCAAACAAATATTTACTAATTCTTCCTATGATAGGTATTATTCCCCTTCGTTGTCTTCTGGAGGATATATCTATTCTTTAAATCACCTTTCAGGTTGTACTTGTTGTCGCGATTGGCGCATTTTTTTCTGCTATCAGGCCTGGGTTATCGTACAGTAGCCGCACGCTCCATTTCATTGCCTATGGTATCTCTATCTGGTTCCTGTAAGAAACAACCGTCTATTATTTTTGTTTGTTTGCGTTGGAAAAAAAAAAATTCTTGTGTCCATACCGTATTGTCTTTTTTTTCTGTGTGTTTTCGTTTCACAATTATTACGCCTCTATTATTTACGCGTTTTCATCTGAAGGTAAAGCTTTTAGTACGCATGCCTTTTTTATTTTGTCGACGTGTAATACTCTTATTTCTTCTCCTCGCTGTAGTTCAACCTTTTTTTAAGGCATAGTCAATCATTGTTATTTCGTACGGCCCTTCGTATTGTAAATTTTTTTCTGAGTGCTCTGATTGTTTCTCTGGCCGTAGCTCTCTGTACAGGTGCAAGGACGATATATTTTTCTAGCCAGTCTTGAATAGTTAGTATATGGGTGTTTCTGTGGTCTTAGGGTGTATTTACAGGTCCGTAGAAATTGATAGACATTTTTTAAAGGGCCTACTCGTAGTGTCTGTGAGTGGCATGGCCTGTTTCGTTTTTACCCGAACGAGTTTCTTCGTTTGACAAGATTTACAGGCAAGCACGAACTGCCACACGTCCGGTCGCATATTTCTCCAATAGAAATCTTTTGCGATCCTATTGTAAGTCTTTTTCATACCTGTGTGTCCACCGACTGCATACTCGTGGATCTCTTCTATGACTTTATATCCTTGGTCAGCCGGCGGTACTATGAGTGTATTTGTGTATAGTGTTGCTGCTACTCTAACGTCTTTAAAAATTTCTTCCTTTTGCTCCACCAACTATTGCCACTGACTTATGTTAAGAATCGCTTGGTTTCTTACCATTCCTATGATTTTTATTTAACTAACCACAATAAGCGCTTTCAGAGAAACCAAATATTTTTTAATATCGGATTTCAGTGCTGTGTCGTCAAAGTGTTTTTTTACGTACGTACTTATTGCGTGTACCTTCCTGACTTTCGATAACATACCATTTACGACCGATTTCGATTCTTTATTTGATACTATCAGGTTAATATAGCCACGTTCATAAAGTGCATCGATGGTCTAGGAATCAGGGTCGCTATCCGCTATTGTGCAAGAAATCAAATCATCCAAATATCTTAATGAATGGTCCTCATTTTTTTCTACTTTTTAGAGTAAAGATGGGTCCTCATTTTCCCTCGGCACCCATGGTGGTAGTTCTTGAGAAAGCCTCGTTCTGCATACTTTGATACTCTGTATTTTGCCATAGCGCTTGCATTCATCATTTTCTTACTAAAATGGTTCTCTTCTTCGCTGTCCGATTCTAGAAGGGCCTTATGTAGGTCATTGCCTTGTTGTCTATCGCTCTCTGGTGATGCATTGGACGAGCTTTGCGAGTTGCGTAATAGTAGCGGATCTCGTGGCGGTAAGGGTTCTGGTGCAGGTGACCTGCGTTTCTCGGGTATTTTCTCGCCATCGTTTTCTAATGGCAACGGGTCAGACGCCCCTTTAGAGTCCGGCGGTAGTGGAGGTTGGAGTGGGGGGAGCGGTCGCTTTTTCTGTACGTTTACTGCAGTCTTTTCTGCGTCGTCCGTATACTTTTTTATTCCTCTATGTTTTCCAATTCCCCACTCTGATTTCTTGTTAATTTGACTGTTTGATTGGTTGTTATTATCTGCATTGTACTCGGAATTGCTGCTACCATTCGCATCATCTTCCTTTCCGTAACCATGCTAATTTTCATCACCTTCCGCCTCGTTAATTGGTAGTGAGATTTCATTTATGAATTTTTTGAGTAGTGCTTGATAGTGTTCTTCCTGGAGATGTATACATTCAAACTGTTTACCCTCCATACCTACGAAATGTTGTAAATCGTAAGTTCTAGTGACGCTTTAGAGTGTATACAGATGTTTTCCTCATATTCTTGGAAAAATATGAAAGCGCATTCCCCGTCGCCAAACTTATCCCTGTCGTTATGGATTATTTTTGTGCCTTGGGGGGCTTTGCATTTTTGTAACCATTTCGATCTTAGATGGGCCTCTCTTAGTCCGTCCGTTGGTATTTTGAGTTTATATTGGAGTATAAGAGTGTGAAAAAAACAGCTTTCTTTGTGGGGTATATCAACCATCTGAAGTAGTGTATGCGGCTCCGCGCAAAGTGTCCCGCATCATTAAGTTCTTGCGTCCTCTTCTTGATTCATTCCTATATAGTCCTCGTCTGTGGTTCTCGTCGGTTTGCCCCTTTGTCGCACCGTGGTAGCGTCAGATTTCCATGCGTGAATTCTGACCCCTAATTTTCCATCAAAATCTGGGCGCTTAGTATCCACCGTATCATTCGCTTGAAAGTCGTCTATCAAATCGTCAAGTATTGCCTCAATTTTTTGGTTTAGCCTGCTGCTCTTTTTTGGTTGCTCTTCTACCTGTGGCGAGTCATTATTCTGCTCGTCGTTGTGTATTTTCCTGCCATCTGTTTCACTACTTAAAATAGCTGGCCGTTGATGTTCGCCCACTTGCATTTTATTTTTTTTGGGTATTTTTCGGTCACTCTCTCTTTTTTTTTCCTTACTCACTTTTTTTAGCTCTCGCTCTGTTGTCATCGTACTTTCTACGGTATCTCTGGCTCTCTGCTCTCTTTCTTTCTCGGCTGCTTCTGCTGTTAGGCTTGCCTGTGCCAATTGCCAGCCCCAATGAACATGTCCTTCCCCTTCTCTGTCTGCCCCGTCATTTGCGGCCGAAGGTGTGTCGCAGTGAGCTATTATTATTTCCTTCGACTTATCCTCCGGTTCAGGTGTATTGGAAAATTCTGTAGGTTTTCTACGTAGTGTATCTAGCAAGTGTTTACGCATCTTACGTTGTAATTTTTGTGCTTTGTCCCTTTTGACGAAAGGCGTGCTTGTGAGCTTTTCTTCTTTTTGCATATATTCCTCTTTCCGCATGTTTGCAAGTTTTTCATTATTTGGTCCTCGCAATGAAATTTCTTTGTCACTATCGCTTGCTGCAGTTGGCTGTATTCCCTCCTTTTTCTTTTTATTTTCAGTTTGTATTGGGAGTTTGCGTGGTCCATCTCTTTTTTCTGTAGCCTGGCCCACTTTTAGTGTTTTATATCTTTGAGATTCTGTCTCTGATCATTTCGACTCCGAGTCTGCGTCACTATAGTCGCTTGGTTTGTATTCGCCTAAATTGTCATTTCTCCGGCGTTTCTTTTCTTTACCTTGCTGTCCGACTTGTCTCAGTCGGAAATTTTAATTTGCTCTTTTCTGTTTTTTCTTATCATATTTTTCTCCTTTCGTGTTTGAATCTTGGATATCTTCGGCGGAGGAGCGTTTGCATCACCTAACTCCTCTTTTTCCTTTTCCTCTGCGAGTTCGTATAACTCCCTGCGCGGTAGTTCCGGGTCTTCTTCTCTTTCTTTTAGGGTTGGCTCGCGTAACAATGCGTCAGGTGCTTTATTAATCCTCTCGGGCCTATAGACAACGTCGAATTTGTATCTACGTAGTTTCGCTTATAGTCTCGTAAATCGCAGGTCCGGTTTTTTTGATGTAAGGAAATGTTTCGGAGGCTTGTGGTCAGTAACCACTGTAAATTTCCGTCTGTACAGGTATGGTCTGAACTACTCCTTTGCGTAGACTATAACGAGCAGTTCTTTGACGTACGTTAAGTAGCGAAGTTCGCTACCTTTTAGACAGCGTGATGCATATTTGCAAGGGTGGTCGTTGGTTATTTTCCCCTGACTTAATATTGTGTCTATCGCGTAGTCTGATGCATCTGTTGTAACTATGAATGGCTTATTGATGTCTAGCGCTAAGAGTACGGGCTCGCTGCGTGAAGCCTTAACGAGTGTGTGAAATGCTTCCTGTTGAGGTTCCTGCCACCTCAATTCCGTGCCATTTCGTAAAAGATTCGCAATCGATTGTGCTATTTTTGCGTAATTTTTAATAAAACAACGGAAATATCCCGTGAGACCTTAAAATTGTTCAATTTTTCTTTGCGTTTGTAGGTCATGGATAGTTTTTGACGGGCCTAATTTTTTTGTGATTTGTCGTTATTTATCCGTTGCCATCTATGTGACCTTCGCCTCATGCTTAAAAAATTGTCACTTTTTTGGTTCGATTGTTGAGTTGTTCTCTGCCTAACGTTCTAGCATCCTTCTGAACCTCCTTTTATGTTCTTCTCTCGTCTCTGCAAAAGCTTATAATGGCATCCATATAGACCTTTATTTATTATCCTTGAAGACCCGCTAGTGCTAATTTTATTGCGCGCCTAAATGTGTTTGGTGAATCAGTGCATCCTATTGGCATGCGCTTAAATTGGTAGTGTTTTTCCTGACCTAAGAAGGCTGTTTTATAAGCGTCTTTCTTGTCTATTTCAACTTCAGAAAATACCATTTTTTGATCTCCAACAGTGATGTAGCGGGCGGATTCGAGGTAGTTTAAAATATCATTCTGATATAGTCGTGGATGGCACGAACCAACTGTAGCTTCGTTAAGCAGTCTTGAATCTGTCACAACTCTCTAACGTTTTTCTCTATTCGGTTCCGGGTGTTTTGGGACTATCAATGTGTTGGAGTTGTATGGTAACGTAGATGGCTCAAGTGTGCCTTAGTTCTCTAATTTTTTCAGTTCTACACTAATTTGCTGTCTTAGGGCTGTCGGATACCTAATTCATTTTGCTGCGATTGGTTTTTAGTTATTGTCGGTATCTTCTGTATTAACACGTTCGTCGCTTTTAAAGTCTCTTTGTCGAGGCCAAACTCAAAAGGGTCGAATTATAATTATTCACGCACATGTCGTAATTTTCCTTCATCACAATCAGTCGTATCTGCTAGTCTTAATATTTCTTCTATTCTTGCTTTTGTATTTAGTAAAAACCATTTACCTTCCTGCTTGTCGTCTTTTTCAGTTTTACTACGTTTTTCATTAATTTTATTTAAATTAAATAATTCT
Source organism: Copidosoma aretas (assembly GCA_030522625.1). Classification (NCBI taxonomy): domain Eukaryota; kingdom Metazoa; phylum Arthropoda; class Insecta; order Hymenoptera; family Encyrtidae; genus Copidosoma; species Copidosoma aretas. The sequence continues at coordinate 4,176 of JAPYYV010002417.1, read as the reverse complement.
ATCATAGCCTCCTGTAAGCTTTTGGCGTCCTCACCTTCGACGCTGTACGGCTCAGCCCTGTGAATCAGCTCACATTCTAGCAATTCTCCGTGAGGCACGAGTATTTTTATTGGTCCATCAGTAATATTAATACATTTGGCGTGTACTTTGTCGTTCTTGTTGTTTTCTGTAGAATTACCAAATAAAATGCCATCATTTAATTTTTTCAGTGGTACTTATCCAACTAAAATATTTTTGTACCTCTCTTTCACATGCGCGAAAATTATTTGTCTCGATCTTGCGCGGATTATGAATGCTTCTGGCTCCAGCAGAGGTATCTTGGTGCTACTTAAAACTAATGAATAATTTTTGGCGTATTTATGGCCGTCATACTCCTTTCATATGTCTCATCTAATCAATCCTTCTACCTATATCGGGAAGTTGTTGGAGACCACATGCAGAGTGCATATCAGCTCATTTAGTGTCAATTTTACCGTTCCGAACTTGCACCGTGCTCCGTGTGTCACGCCAATTATCGACACTCTCTCATTATAATTTATGTATAAGCCTTTTTTAAGGCTAATTATTTTTATAATTAATTCTTTGGCACCTGTATCTGCATAAAATTCCGCGCTTTCGTTTCATAGTTGTGGTCTTTCTAGGCATACTAAGGGTGGCGTATATCCTACTCGAGACGTATTAGTTTATCCTACCAGGAGCGGCTTATTTGATTCTTTATTGCGTGCTCGCTTCTCGAACCCTGGGCTGTTGGTTAAAGGTTGTAAATTGATATGATTCTTATAATTTTTGTTTGCAGCTATTTCGGAGCTCATCACGGGGTCTGATTCTAGCGATATTTTTTCTTTGTTCTCCTTTTTCTGCTCGTTTATGTCCTGTTTTTCGATACAATTTTCTCCGATGCTTGCAATATATGACCCCGCTGGTTGCGACTGGTCTCCTTCAGCCGCTCTATTATCTTTCTTGCATAGTTTTTCTCTCTCTTTCTCTACTTCCGGGACTCGCTTGACGCTTGGGGAGCACGACGAGCGTCCTTGGAGTTTAAATGCTGCGCGCAAGGGTCGATTCCTCTATTGTTGGACCCGTCTGTATAATTCGACGGCCTTCCATCTTGGTTGTGTTTTCGTTGATTTCCGTAGTCGTTAGTGTTATTCGCGTTGTAACCGCTAAGATGGTTTTTTTCATAGTATCTTGAATAACCGTTAATTCTATTAAGTTGTTGCTCCTGTACGTGCGGTTAGTTGTTCGTCCCCCTGTAGTCTCGGCGGTATCCCTGATTTCTACTATAGTTTTTGTTTTGTCCACCATTGCTTCTGTTGTATGCTCCGTAATTATTATTATAATTATTATCTTGTCCGTTTGTGTAACTTTGCTGTATCGAGCTAATTTCTATGTAGTTGTCATAGCGCGAGCGCCTGGTTACCCCGTTTCCTCTCTGTGCCTTGTTGTCTTGATCTTTTCTTACATCGTTCTACAGATTTCGGCACAATTTATCGTTATGCTTTCCAAGACCACAGTATATGCAGCCGTTTCGTAGCACTGCCTTGGCGTAAGCCTGTGTTATCTTTGTTCTTTTATCTAATTGTAAGATGTGCATTTCGCCGTTTTTCACGTCTGACAACAACTTGTAACAACTCGTCGTTTCCAACGAGCAGCACACTTTCTGCAAGTCTTACGTGTGCCCTGTTTCTCGGATGCACCAGATCGCGTAGTCTGTGCTAGTTTTTAATTTTCCGTGCCGTTACTAAGGCCTCTTATAGCAATCTTGGGTTGGTGCTTAGTACTTTGCAATCGAGTGGTTGACGTAGTCGATTTATTAGTTGTTTTATTGTCCCTTTTTCCATATCGATTTTATTTCTGTGCTTACCCTCCCTTGTCAAGTCTGGGTTTAAATCGTACGTCATTATTATTTTATTGTGTAACTCTTGTACCCTAAGGGTTTAGCTTTCGCCACTTTCATATTTGTACTGTCGAATAACCTTAAGGTTTGCTATGACCGTGTCTACTTGCTCCAAACCTCCATATGTTTCTGCCAGCTCGTGTAAGAAGTCTACTATTGTGTCGTATTGTGTTATGCATGTGGCAAATTGGGCTGCTACTCGTCCACCATATTTTATCAACTAGTGTTAACAGGAAAAACTTTTCATATATGGGCCTATGCTATGGCCCACTGTTCTTAACATTTGTTTAAAAAGTGGTAGTTTTATTGGATCGCCAGTAAACAGAGGTATCATTCCTGATAAGTAACTGAGTTATGTGAGTACGTTCTGCTGTGGTCTTGCGAAGAGCCACGCATTCAGAGAGGGGGAGCGAGCTGTGTTGTATGCGTTGTATTGCCGGGTAAAATCATGCTCTTTCTCTTGTTTACTGCGTTCTTGTGATTGGGGGGGCTTTCGATATCAAGTGTCCATCATCGTGCAGTATCCTTTAGTATCTGTCCTTGTCCTTATTTCCATAGTTTAGATCGCTGTTGTATCCGTTTCGTGCTATTGATGCCTTGTAAAATCTGACCTCTCTATGTGATGTAGTAGTCGGTATCTCCCATCTCTCCTCTCTGTATTGCTTTGCGGTTTCTGCTCGTGGCCCGTGGCCATTTGCCCCGTGCGTCATTATTCCGATCCTATTTAATGGTCTGTCTTGTATTGTTTGTGTCGTAGTCGCGAGGACTCTCTTAATCCGTTAGGTAGTTTCCAAAGCTGTTTGCGTGGTTGCTCTGTTCATTAACAATCGCAGACCTCTTATGTTCTCAGGCGACAGTGTGCTTGTTATATCAGCCCATGCTTTTTTCTCTTCTTCGAAAGTGTGATCGTCTGAAAGTATCATTATCGGATTCCTGTTATCGGGGTCAATGAGTTGTCTAAGTGTATATGTTATGCCACCGTTATCTTTATTTTCGAAAGCTGCGGGGCCTTTGTCTTTGTATTTCCATGGGAGTAATCCCTGTCCCTTGTTCATAAATATTCCTGCCTTCTTATGTCTTTTGTCCGTTGACGTCCTGTTGTCTTGCACTAATATGTCTTTCTGGTTAACTTCGTCTGTTATTTTCGAGTGTGTCTGCCACCTGTTTTCTGCTTTGATTATTTGATGCAGTGCAATTTCGTCCTCGGCCAAGAATTTTTCCGAGCCCTGTTCGTGTAAGTCCGCGCTTTTTTCCACGTTTGTGATTTCCTACTTGTTGTAGAGTAAGGGCTCTCTATTGCTGCCTAGACTCTTTCATTACCTAGTCCTGTCTTCGTTTAGTATAGTGCCTAGATTTCTATGTCGGATGTCAAGATCTGTTATTATTTTTACGATATCGTTTTTCTCGTTTTTCTCGGGGTGGCCACGTATTTATGCTATGTGTCACCCTATTGTTTCGCCCACGTTTTCTCGAACCTTTTATTTTTTTCTTGAATAATATTCGGGGCCGTTAGGAGCGGAATTTTACAGCTTTACTTATTTTTAATTTTTGATGCGTGGGCTCTATATCAAATAATTTTAAAATAGGGTTTTTTTCTCGCGGTTGTTGTCAATTAGGGACGCTGCGTTAGCCTTTGTTTGCTATATTTATTACTATTGGGACAACCGATTATCTCACCCTGCAAGCCTATTGATGTATAATATTTACTGTTACGTGGGATTACGTTCGGTATGGTGATCGGGAAATAAGTGCACAGCGAGTGAGGTTAATAGTTCTTTATTTAGTTAGAGACCGAGGGAAGAGCCAAGTGTGAGTCACGAACCGGAGCGGATACGTCCGCTTCTCTCGAGCGTCGGATCTAGTCTCCCCTCCTTCTCCTGACTCCCTCTCCTTGCCTACCAAGTACTGCCCCATCCGAGAGGGCCCTCGGCTAGGGAAGGGCAGACGGACGTATAGCTATATGCTATCGTACGTTACACGTTCCAGACTGCGACGACGTCGTCCCCGACGGCGGTTTTTATTTATGTTGAGGGTGGATGTTCGAGTAATGTTTGGGTGCTGTTGTTTGTGTTCTACGCCTTTTTCCATTAAGAAGCAACGAGGTAGTATTTTTCTGCTAATCCTCGTTTCCCCCAAAGGTTATATTTATGCTGTCTGTATCGTGTATACATTTTTTTTTTTATGTGTAGTGCTCTTCCCTCCTTTATAATATTTATAACAATAAGCTTATGTATTAAGGTTGTATTATACTTCTTACATAGGGTGTTTTCCCCTTTATT
>JAPYYV010002416.1:0-49021 GCA_030522625.1 Copidosoma aretas | reverse complement strand
ACAGTTGTCACCTTCTACTTACGAAGTAGAAATAGCCCCTAATACAGCGTGCAAGCGACATATCGATCAATTGGTCAAAGTAGGTAATGACTCACAAATTCCTCGGCGATCGCCTCGACTGGCAACTAAACTTAAAGAAGGGGAGGAGTTGTAGTGTTTGTGAGTAACTATTCGCGTATGCGTCATGTGTGAGCGCGGGCTTGGCATCGGGAGTGTTGCGCGGGTTTGGCATCGGCAGTAAAAGCTCGGTCCGAATCGTGGGCAACAAAGAAAAAAAAGCCAACTCACGCATTTCATACTCTACCATTGTACCCCTCGACTCTCTCACAATTGATTTCCGACTATCGATTCAATTACAAGCGAATACCTACAAAGGTGAACTCGAGGGGTTTTTCGTTGTTTCTGTCCCTCGCACCACAACGTCATCAATCGAAACGCGGCGACCGACAATAAAGCACGAACAACTAAACTGCTATTACGCAGCCCGATTCTCCTTACACAACTAGTGCCGAAACTGCAGTCCGTAACGTCCACGTAGCGCGCGATTTTACGACCCTTCCCGACCTATAATCCGTCTTACACCTATACACGCAAACACGCGCGCTTTCTCCAACACATCTGCGTTTTATGCGGCCAGTGGAACCCACCGACCCGCGGCTATACTACCCTCCTATTGTACGAGCATCTCGTGCAAGCTCGCAGTGTCTCTCCGTTCCGTCGGTTCGTACGTATAGTGTTTGTATACGCGATTGAACACCTCATATACAATGGACACCGAGGTAAATGGAGTACTTTTACTCCGCTACTCTTTATTCAAATACAATAAAAGTAAGACGATAATATTAATATTAATAAAAACTATCGGATAGTGTAAGGGAGATACTTTGAAGTGTGGATACAAATTTCCATACCTTGAAACAAACTTGAAGTATTTTAAATGAAAAATACCGCAGCTAGTACGAAATTTACCAGAATTGTGAGGTAACTTGCCTGGGATGATTGCAGCACTTCAATAAACGTCAAATAAAATACATATTTTGCAAAATAATTTTACGAACACTTGCCTATTGTATTTTATACAGTACTTTTTTCTACTTTCAATCAAAACAAATACAATGATTGCACTACGCGTGCAAGTAAACTGATACTGCTTATTTTAAAAGACTTTGATCCTATTGCGGGTCTAATTAATGTTTTTGGTGAATATCAGTAAAAATAAAGCTTAACACATGAACTTTAAACGTATAGGCTATATAGTAATTTAGAGGTTAGAGTGCACCACACAGTAGATTTACTTGGTGATTCCGTTTGGGCAGCTCTAATCAGCTCTTGATTTTTGCTGCTTATAGCAATGATCAACGTATTTATGCAGGTCTGGACTGATCAGGGCTGACCAGGACTGACACATCTACTTCCTGTGGATAGCGCTTCATTTACCTCGCGGAACATGCTCCAATTAACCCACAATTGATTTTTTTAAATTAATGATTATAAAATAATAAATGTTTATGTAAGCTCATGACCTACATATTCAATCACGCAAAAAACTTTTTACGTATGTTTTTATTTCTATGCATTGAAAAAAAACCGAAGGCGACGAATAAACGATTTTTTTTACTGAGATGTTTAGGTTTTTCTTGAATGATTATCATTTAAAAATACTGTTGCCGGTAGATAAGCAAAAAGCTTCCTCAAGAACGATTCTTCTGCTTTTTTTTAATGAAAAAAATTAAATACAAAACTGATCAGGATGATTCAAAATGAAGAAATAATAAATTTTAATACTCTATTAAGTAAAATTGGATTATGATTTTTTTTTACTCAAATAGTACAAAAACACTGTAAAAATTATTTTATTATAAAACAAATTAACGAATTATTCGAAATTATTACTAAAATTAATGCACGTAATTTAACGAAAATGAGACAAAAACATTATTGATTTATCGTGCAATGTTTCGAGTTATGATTTTTGATAAATCGTAGCGTCTCAATAATAAAAATATAAGATACTCGTGTATCATAATAGTACAAAATAGTAAACAAAGTTATATATGAGCCAATCCCAAAAACTTTTTAATTTGAGGCAAAAAAATGAATATGTCTAAATTTTGAACCACACTCATGAAATTTGGTGTAAAGTCTTGTTATTGAGTCGAGAAATAAACAAATTTATGTTTATCGTTTTTTATTAAGAGCTCAAAAAGTGATACGCAATTGTTTAAACAAATAAAAAAAATTTCATAATTTGATTCAGACAATTTGTTTTCTTATTATTTGGCTAATTTTAAGAAGAAAAAGTATCCTGTAAATATTTTTGAAATTGCTTCTAAAAAAAGTTACGAATTTTTAAAATTTTAAAATTGAGCATCGTGCGCACGTTCGTGAAAAATAAAAATTTCAGAATTTTCATGCAGACTTTTTTTTTCTTGTTGTTTGGCTCGTTTTAGAAATAAAATGTATCTGGTCATTATTCTCTGAAATTGTTTCATTAAAAATTTATCATTTTTTGAAAATGGTACTTTTATACAGCGAACAAAATCAATTTTTTAAATGTGTTGCATATGTTGGATCCATTTAACGACCTGGCTGTATGTTTTTCGCTTTGAACTCTTTAATGAACAACATTTTTCACGGGGTTCTTACAAAAATTCGCTATGTGTTCGCAAAAATATTGATGTTATAAAATCATGTTTACGACCTTATTTTGAAATTAGGATTTTATTGCTGGTTTACGAAAGGGAGCAAAGTGCGAATACTTCATTTTTGACTGTACTTTAACGTACAATTTTTTTTTAAGGTGCTTTAAGAGATGTTTCAAACATGGCATACAAATGTATCAAAAGTTTCTTTTTTACTAAAAATGTGGGGACACTACTTCAAGCCTTCGCCATTTTTTTTCCCATTAGAAGCACACCTAATATCATGAGTGTCTTTTATAAAGTATATTAAGAGTTAACCCTGCACAAAATTTTAAGTAATTTGGAGCTATGTTCCAAAAATGATAGAGTATAAAGAAACGAATTTTTAAAAAAGACATCTGAAATTCACCGTTTTTGCTACTTTTTTTCGCTTGTTTGTTCCCTAATATAATACAATACTATATATAGAATACAACTACACTCGAAGAATGGGAAGAAAATTGTGTTGGTCCAATATTTTTTCAGGGACAGAAAAATAAAAGTTTCTGGAATTTGCTGATGTAAGCTTTAAAAGATATAATTATTCTTTGAACTTAATCATAATCATTGCATACGAAAAATATGAAAAGCCTGTTTTTTGGACGTCTAAAAATCATTTCAAAAACCTGAATGAGGTACATAACTATATTTTCATTACTTTACCGCGATAAGCATACAAAATTGAGCATTAATTTCTGAATAATTAAATTTGTCATAGGTTCCCGAGATATGACTGATTTTACAAAAAATCTTATTACTTCGTTAATAAAAAAGAAATAAAATAACGTAGCCGCATGATTAATAACCTAAAATAAAACCATTGGAATACTCTATGAGATATAACTATTAAGAAAATCGAAGAACAGTTTATTAACCCCCAAAAATAACAAAAACCGCTTTTTGGACATCAAAAATCCTTATAACAACTTTCATAAGGTACAAAACTTTTTTTCCGACCACTACAAGTATACAAAAATAAACATTTTAAGCCATGGATCATTCAAATCGGCCGAAGGGTTTCTGAGATACAATTGATCACACACACACACACACACACACACACACACACACACACACAGAGAGAGAGAGAGAGAGAGGGAGAGAGAGACATTTTAAGAATATTTTTTTACATTAAACACTGTCACAAACATTTTTGACATATTTTTAAGAAAACTTAGTTTTTGACCGATACAAAGCTTCCTCCATACACTTTGACCTGCTATTTTTTATTTTGCAGGTATTAACTTTGTGTAAGAATAATAACGAGTGTCATTATTACCCCGGTGCCCCATTTTCCCCGGTCTCCCTCACTACACGCCGCGCTACATATGATAACCACCGCGATGATATCGCGGACGCGCGCTCACCCAACATGTAAGCCGCAGCAGGTATATACATTACCTGTGTTCCGCGCTAAGCTCGCCAGTCGATTTAAATATTTCCCCTCTTTCTCTCGCTTGTACTTTGACTCACCGGTGTGCATATCTAAGCTCCCACCCCCGGCGAGGCTGTCGCAAACGTCAGCGTGTATTTTGTCAACGCGAGGTCGGGCGACGCAAAACCGATTACTCGCTGCACTGTGTACGCGTTGTTTAGAAACATCGACTATAGGCGCGACGATCGTTTTTCGAACCCCGCGTGTACACACCCGCTCGGCGGATCGGCCGCTGGTAATGGTTTTTTCGATAATCCTCGAGGCTTCGCTTCTTTACGACCCCCTTTTTGTGAAGTTGCGAGGGATGATTTGCCGCACGAATGACTCTAACATTGGCGGAGGGGGGGGGGGGGGCGACAGCTGCGCCGCTGGGCAGCATGAGTAAGGAGGTTATGGTGATTGATGGACGAAAGCAGTACCGCCAACAACTCGGAAACGGCGCTGCCAACTGCGCGGGCGATCGCTTCTCGCGCCTCCCCCCGACCTTTTTTTCCTGGATTGTTTCTCATTTGCGTCAGCCGCACCCACGCGTTGGATACATATTATCGTTTCGGGTCTTTCCTGGTTGGTGCGTTCAAATGAGGAAGAGATATATTCAGTGCAGTGGTATTGTTGCCTTACAATAGCTTGTTATTGAAATACACGGGGGGCGCGGATTTGGATCCGACGTATTTGTTGCATTGTTGGTATGATAATGGAACTTCTGTGATTTATTCGTGCGTCATTTATTTTGTCTGTTGGTTGAACGATCGTGTAGTTGCGTAAATATGTACGAAATATTTATGATTTACCTATTTTTTTATCTCGAAACGACGAACCATATGACCGCAACGATCAAGCCTATAGCCACCCCAGCGGAGATCGCCACTTGTCTGTTCTGAAAAAAAAAAAAAAAAATTAAAATTGGATGATTCAGTTTAGATAGCTTTGAACTCGTGAGAGAATGGACTATAAATTTATTATTCATGGCGAGTATTTTCTTGCGACAGCCGAAATCATGTTTTGATCGTTAATAGAAATACTTCGAGGTCAAAGTTGATAATCGATAAAAAATGAATTCAACATTTTACTCTCGTAGGATCGGCGGATTCTTATCACGAAGAAGGAAACACGAATGGAATTCACATTCTTCCTCCCGGTTCCAACATGAGGATTTTATAAAGTAGGGGAATCCCGAAGATATTTATCGCGGGATATGAAATCCATTTCGCTTCCGCTCGCTTACTGTTACGATACCGTCTCAAGGGAAAAAACGCAAGTAATATTTTTGACGAAATCGAATTATTTACACCGACTCGTTCGTCAGGAATTTTATTATTTGATGGCATTTTTTAAATAATTCATTATTGATTGGATAACAACGGTAAAAACCTTTTTTTAGTGTCCCAAAAGGCATAAAGTGAGGCAAAATTTCGTTTGGGTAACCGTAAATACGCCTTTTTTACCGAGCAAAGTCGGCAAACTCATCCTTGGATTCCAATTTAATGAAAGCGTAAGTGTAGCAGCCTGCAACTATCAAATTATGCAAATACACTTCGGCTTTTTATGTGGGAAGATGATGTTTTTCGCTTCCACTTTAGAAAATTGAATTTTCTTTCTCTGCAATGATTAGGTGATTCTTTGATTACCCTAGAAATAGCTGTTTCACGGTGAAAAATTATAATCCTTATCAGTTTTCTAACACAAATAATTTCTGTCGATTTTTTCAGTTTAACACTAACTGAACTTACGCTTTTTATCCCTGACAAGGTAGATAATACCATCTTGAATTGAGAATGACTTCAATGTTGAAGCTGAATTAAAAAGTAAATTTTTTTTCTCTCTTTATGCTCTGAAATTCGCGAAAAACGTAAAAAACATCGTTTTGACTGAACCATTTCTCCATTTGAGGAGATAAAACAGACTTGCATGTGGATCATAAAGCCGATCGAGATTTTTCACCGTAAAAGACTGCTCCTAACGGCTTTCGTTCTTGGACGAAGTCCTAGAAAATTTGCGGTCTCGGGCCAGTGTGATCATTTTTCTTGAAATCGCTCCATTACGTGTTGCCATCGCAGAGGCCATCAACGTTTTAAGTATTTTTTCACGACAGTAATAAAACCATCTCTTGGCCGTGGCAAACTGCCTTAATCGACAAGATTTAAGCTTTTTCCGTTTGCAAAATATAAAAAGAACTCAAGCGATTGATTTTTCAATTAAACTCCGCCAAGTTGAGATACAGAAGTTATCTGAGGAAGGGCTACGCTGTTTTTGCGGTTTTTAAAATTATCACATTAGAGTTGATCAGTTCGCATACTTTGATATAGCCTCGTGAATTTTATCATCCGCAAATTGAATGGTTGATCCTTATGACAGTGATAGCAAAAATGGAGGCTTTTGTCGCATTTGTGCCACTCGATGCTTCGTCAATCAAGTTTTCAAGTCTAACGAACAAAATTATTCATGTACGGATTTTGTGTCAATCAATTTTTTAAAATTTTATTCATTTTATTATTTTCTTGACGCGTGATTTTAAACGTCAATTTTATATTAGCTGAGCAGACGAATCAATTTTCATTAATTTTGGATATCATTAACACGTAATGTCAGGTGTTAAAAAGAGCAACGGAGAAATTAAGTACACCTTCATTGTATTTTATAGATAACTATACACACCTTCTTTTTAATTTCACGCAGTAATAAAATAATATTTGAAAATATCAAAAGAATAAACACGATGAATCATAAATTTAACATCCACTGTTTATTAGAAAATGCCACTTAGTCAATGGATTCTTTCTATCAATTTTTATACATTTAATTCACTCAATCATACGAAGTTATATTTACACTGAAATATATCTGAACAAAATTAGTATTGAAAAAAATTCAACCATTGTGATTGACTAATAAAACTGCATCAATTTTTTTTCCCCCGAATCGACATTTCTCTCGCGATAGGATAGAATAACTTGCGTTAGAATCAACCCTTCAAATTGACGTTTATTCGATTGGCTTTTGGTAAGACCACGAGATCGAGGTGTCACGTTGTCGAATAAAAACTCACGAAGCTATAATGAAATTTAGAATATCTGTTCACGCGTTAAGTTGAATGAAACAAGTATAATCATCACTTTTTTTATTTTTATAAGATTTCGCATCGGATAATCTTATTACTTGGATTTTCAGTTTGACGCTCGCTGCTCGATTATATTAGATAGTAAATTAGTTACTCTGCGTTTCTAAAGGCCAGTGAGGCTATTTCAATAGAGTCCTCTATTTAAATTTACTCTCTCTTATTATACGAAAGCAATTTGCCATAATTGAATATCTTTAATAAATGAAGCTTCGAGATAGAAATTCCGCTGCTCCCAATCGATGCAGCTGGAAGAGATCTGATAAAACTAATGGCGAACGCGGGCTAGAGGAACAGTGACGTTTTATTTAGATACAATCTTGTATTTGAATAACCGCTTGAAATAGAGATAATTGTACGATTTTTTTTTTACGCCCTTAAATTGAAGAGCAACTTTACTGTAAATCCAAGAGTGTTGAAGTACGTGTTTAAAGCGTGCAGTTGACATTTATATGTTTATGAAACGCATAATAATAATAATAATAATGATAATAATAATAATAATAATAATAATAATGGTGTTAATAAGCATCTTTAAAATAGCCAGATTGATGATTACAACAACTCGTTCGTTGATGAACGAATATCTCAAAATTATGTATATTTTGTACATGTAATTTTACGATCCGACGTTTTAAAAATAATGTTTTGAGATGAAACGTTTTCCCACTCAACAAACGAACTTAATCAATTTTCAAAAAAAATTTAAAAAAATTTATGCAGCCTTCGTGCCATAATTTTTTTAGTTTAAACTCATTCGATCCAACAGGGCTAATGTGAAACAATTGGTCACGAATCGATTTGATTTTTTCTCATTGTTATTGTTTTCACATATTTTGTAAACGCGTAGAAATTGCAATAACACACTCAAACACGCAGCGTTGGAAGTTCAACTTCAGTTTCGTATATCTTAAACAAACCCGCAACGTCTTCCAAAAGCAACGGATGAACCAACGCTTCCGTTCAGAGCGGAGCGATTTCGAAAATTAATCAGCGAACCCGTGCTCATCCGCGGGCAGCCGGGCGCTCTCGAAAAACTGCGAACAATCGGGGAGAGTACACCCGTCCGTATACTGCACTCCGAACTCATTTATCAACCCAGCGTCGTGCGGGAAGGAAAAAGCGGTCCAAGGATCCGCCGGGAAAAAAGGAAGCAACATCAAGCCGCGCCCCGCTCTCTTCCGACATGGTACTCGGCGGAGGAAAAAGCGAGCGAGCGAAAGAAAATTCCCTCCATACAAAAAAAATCATGTGACTTATCACGTGATATCATCGAAACACCTAGTACATCGAACAAATGATCACATGATAAATCACTTGATTACTAACGCGATATCATCGATTTTCAGCCGGTAAATTAAAGAGTCGCTCGTGCGTACTTGTCTGCGGATCTTGGCCTCCCGGCACTCTTCCATGACAACCTGGGCCAGAAAGGGCCCCATGGCCGGAACGGAGGAGTGGCTCTCCTCCATGCGGTCGAGGCCGCGCTCGAGGTCGTGGTGGCGGGATATCTGCTGCGACACCTCGGCCCTGTGCTGGTGCTGCTGGCCGCCGTGCCCCCCGTACCCCCCCCCCCCCCCCCCGGCGGCCGCGGGGGCGGGGGGGGGGGGGGGGGCCCCGGGCGGGTGGCGCCTGGGGGGGGGGGGGGGGGGGGGGGGGGGGCAAAGGAAGCAACAAACAAACGAAGGCGCGGGGTGCTGTGCAGTGTAACGGGGCGCGCTCGCGGTACGGCGCTCGCGGACCGACTGGGCTTTCGGCGCCAAAGCTCCGTCCGTGGAGCGCCGCGGGGGGCGCTGCCCCCCTTCCCTTGCCCCCCCGAGTATCGGGAGGAAATGGAACGCGCTTTTTCCCTCCCTCCACCCCTGCTCCTCCGTCCCCGCTGCCGCTGCGACTACCCGCCCGAGAGTGAGCGTCCACCCCTTATTTCTCCTTGCCTCCTCCTCTGCATGCTGCTGTTGTTATTATACGCAGGGTATTCGTACGCGCGCGCGAGCATCGTCGTAACTCACTCGGCCGTGCTCTGGTTGTTCGCACGAAAAGGAGGGAGGAAGGGGTGTTTTTCGGTAGGAATGATTTCGAAAGTGATGCGCCATCAGCCCTGCGACGACACGACAGAGCAGTGGTTTAAGCACTTTCTGGGACAGTGCGTCGGGGTGGTCGTTTGATTTAGGATTCTGCGTCCGAGCAATGTGTCCCTCTCTTGCTGTTGTTTTGCATTCTTGGCTCCGGGCTCCGGTCAAATTGTTTAGACTCGGATGTCCTTTTTTTAATTTTTTTTTAGGTTGTACAAACATAAAAATAGGTGATGGGGGGTAAGTACCGTGCGAGTGTGCAAAAATGAATATGACATCAAAAGAATACGGACCTGTGCACTTCGCATCGAGCTTCGCATGTGTACTTCGCAGGAGCGAATCATCAACTAACATTAAAAGCAAACCGTTAATGATTTATAATATTGGTAGAAAATAACAAGCATGACACACAAACATATATATATGATACAATATTTTTTCTTCATTACATATATGGGTGATTCCGCCGTAACTGACTCAAAACGTGTCCAGAGCTTGTACACCCGTACCGTAATCAAATCAAACACTTTAAAAACGTCGAAATATGTTAAATGTTGTGGACTTCATTTGACTTATAGTCTTGTACCGATGTACTGTCTCCTTCTATGATAAAATCGAAGAATTAGAGTCGGATTTTCCATTCCGACTCCTGTCACAAACTCAATTTCGCTCGTGAACGCTCCTACCACTGAAAAATAAAGCTTTTTCGCCCAATTTGCGCATATATATTGTAAACTGTAATGATTACGGCTTACATTCGTACTGTAGTTGCCTCAATTATCAACCAATAAGTATGAGTTTTCACTGCATACATTTTGTCCCGCGATTTGCACCAAAACCGTGGTCTCAACATAAATCGCTTCGAAAAACACACTTCTAAGTTTAGCTGTGCTGCCTCACGGTAGGATTTTGAAGTAAAAGGCTATAGTAAACAAATGCACGTGTCAGTGCTGTTAGAAGTTGTGACCTCTTGAATTGACAAGCGTTTCATTTTTCGGTTTTCGTGCATACAAAAATTTCGTTCTATTCCGACTTCCATTTGAATGACCACTTGGTGTACTTGTAGAGGTACAAAAACTATATTTTCTTATGATATTTGATGGTAGTACATATTACATGAGAGGAAATGTCTCTATGTTTTGTCTACGAGTTGTCAGAGAACTCTAAAGCTCGAAATGTCCATTCCAAAAATTTCCGTTCCGACTCCCTCCAAAGTCAAAGTCCGTTTTTCCTCAGTTTAAAGCAACAGATCTTTACCAAACTTTTTTTCCAGTATAGTTAGGCTAAAATATGAGACGCGTGTCTCGGCGTTTTGTGAAAAAACCTTTTTTCGTTAGATACGTCGGTAAATGCCGTTTCTACTTTCATCGCTTGCAGCAAAGTTGCAAACAATATCAAAGGGCCCAAATTTAGCCTGAATGAAAGCCTGAACGGTACCCTATCGATTAAAAAAATATTTATTGAATTTCGTTCCACCAATCAAAAGTTACAGAGATTTGAAGAAAAATTACGAATTTCTGGCAAAAATTCGCGAAATCTCATTTTTGTGTCTCTTCTTTAAACAGCTGTAACTTTCGAACGGTAGAACCAAATTGAACAAACTTTTTTTAATCGATAGGGCTTGAGTCCAGCTTTCATTTAAGCTGTTTTGGAATACTTTAACTTTACAAGCATCATACCTACAGATACTACAAACCGATGTTTTTGAGAAAATGGACTAAAATTCACTATTACAAAATGATGTTTATCTTTAAAACCAAATACTTTGTAGTAAAATCGCTTTAGGTATTTTTTGAAGATGGCATTTGCAATAGGAATACTGTAAAAAAAACTTTTCAAACCATCTTCAGTTTCAACTGATTTTGAAGTTGATTTGAGTCAGTTACGGAAGAATCACCCATATGCGTACACACCTAACAACCAAAATGAACACATCAAAATTTTCTTAGAAATCGAACAAATATAGTCAATACATGTAATAAGTTCACAGATTTAGCAAATAATTATTACTTATTTAATACTAATGCATGACTCTAATTGGTATATTTAATCCGTATGTAATATTTATATAATCATTATTATTACGGAAACAATTAAGGTAGTACTGTCGATACTGCCAAAGTCAAAGGAGTGTAGACTCACCTAACCTCATTTAAATGCCTGGCATAGTATACCTATACAACAAAATAGCTGAAAAGCATCAATTTCCGACCGACATTAAGTACTATCAGCCCTCAAATGCACCTAATCAATGTTTTTAGAGCTGCAAAATATTTCCGAGGTTTTCAAGCTATGCTCCATTAATTTTAATCAAGACCTTGCAGGTGATTTTTTTACAAGGCGGATTTGTATCTAATATCCCATAAGACTGTGTGCTAATTGCTCAAAATTTACAACATCAATAAATTCTTTCACGTGGGGCACGTGATTTTCCACAAAATTTCAACAAATACATTTTTGCACAAACAATAACGTATGTTTACAATTTCATCGGTATCTTGTAGGTCGACAGCACTACCTTAAGCACTTGTTTTGGTCATTTTTTAAAATTCTAAAATCAATTAGGAATATGAGTTCATGAAACGATAGCATTTTGAAATTCTTACTTAGTATTAGCGAAGGGGAAATAATTATTTATTTATTTATTTCTATTACCAATTTTTACATCCTTCTGATTCCTCTTTCCTGTGTCATAACTACTTAAAATTCATTACACCTTAAATTAATCCTAATTGTATTCACAATATAATATAATACGTAATTGATTTAACAGAGAAAGGGCCAGTCCTACATCGGACAACTCCAGACAGGGCGTTGTGCACAAAAAATCGTACACGGTTTTTATTGAACAAAATTAAAAAAGTAATAGCTCTTGAATTGTGTAAGCACAATTACATTTTACACAAGTGTAGATTAAATATAAAAACAAAAAATCTCTACACAGAGTATTCAGCACAAAATGTCGTACATATAATTATTATTCTACCCAACACTATAATACTCTACACACTATTTATTATTGCGTGCAAGCACGAGTCTATTCCACATACAAGTGTAGAATTAAATATAAAACTAAAATAATCTCTGCACAGAGTATTCAGTACATAATTATTGTTCTATGCAACATACGAATGCGTTGCACACTTATTTCTCATTGTGTAAAAGCACGAATATATTCTACACAAGTGTAGACTCGACGTCATTGACATTAAATTGTGCAGAACGCCAAATGGCATTCTACTGTAAACGGTGAAGAATATTTTACACAGGTGCAACATCAATATGTTTATTGTACACCTCTTACTTACGTACTGTTTGCAGAATATGATTTTGTACCTTACCATGTGTGCATACAATTTTATTAGTTAGTTATTATTAAATATACATGGCTACATGGCTAGTTTATGTTAGAATGTCTTTTAAAATTGACATAATATTAAAATTCATAACGTATTACATATCATTCAACTTTTAATCTTCAATCTGCTGTCCCTCATTTACCAAGCGTAATATCTTACATATTTAGATAAATCATCTACCTGCTCCCTTACAATGTGTTAATATCTACCTTCTGCATATTTCTTTATTATCTTTCATTCCTATATTTCTGACTGATCTTATTACTTCATTTCCTATATTTTTTCTGCCTCTCTACATAGCAATATGTGCTCTTTTTTTTCATCGCAGAGCTTACATTCTATCACCTAAATTCCTTTTCCTTTCGTCCTTTCTACATTCTCATATCTCAACCTACACCATTGTTCTTTCAAATTCCCTGTAAAGTTGACTTTTTCGCAATATTTTTCTCTCTGTTTTTTCTTTTATTTATTATAATATTTACAGATGTTAGATTTGTCAGTTACCATTTAGTTTTTCTGTATTTCCTGATTGATAAAAGTTTTCCTACCGCTTGTGAAATTCTCTTTGATTTTCTCGAGTTCATTTTTCTCGGTTGCCCTTTCCATAAGTTTTATCGTTTCCCCATCCTCTAATTTCTCATATCCTACTTTAACTTATTCGCCCAATTTTGTCGGACTTTTATAGATTATGCTCCTTAATTCTTCTATCAAGCATACGTGTGGTCATCTGCGATACCTCCCCTGCCAATTCAAACAGATGGTTTTCTGTTCCGTCTCTATTCCTAAAAATAAGGATTTTCGTTTTTTTTTTTTCGCGTTTACTTCCTGCCTTCCTTTCGTACAATATTCATCCAAGTCTTTCAGCATTTGTGTTGCGTCTTCAGAATGTTCCGTGCCTAACACAACGTAATAAGCAAATTTGAGTCAGTGAATTTTTAGTTTATACCTACTGCAATACCTCCTGTATTATTCTAATTTTAAATAAATTTGTTAGCCCCTGGCCCGTAATTACCTGCTTTTATGTGCATTTATAGATTCTTTTCAATATTTTTAATATTTTTATACCTAGTCCTATTCTTTCTAATTTCACCCAAAACACTTCTCTATTGATTGTATCAAATGCTGTTCTAAAGTCTACAAACACATCATATAATTTATGGCCCCCTTCTTTTAGTTTATTTTTAGTTGAACTATTTAGTTTAAAAATACGGTCCCTTGTTCTTTTTTTTACTCTAAGGCCAGCCTGACTCTACTTAAATATTTTACATACCTCTACCTATTTTTTTACACTTTTAGGGATTATGATTGCTAATATCTTGTATCCTATATTTGACAACGCAACTCTCCTGTAGTTTTTAACGTCCTCCTTCTCTGCCTTGTGAATTGGATGTATTCTTGTTATTTCCCACTCTTCAATAATTTATGTTTCTGTCCTTAACACATTAAGTATGTTTGTTGATTCAATCATCCAAATAATGGGCAGATTTTTGAAAGATTCCCCCACAATTCCGTCGTCTCCTGCGGCTTTTCCGGTTTTTAATTTTCCCTAGGACTTTTTGTAATTTAATAATGGATGTATCATTGTCAAAATCCTCCCAGACGCTGCTACTGATACCATTCCTCTTTTTTTCGTTTTCCGTGTAACATGCCTAATTGTTGTCTCCTAACAAATTTTTGTAATTATTCTCTTATGCCTCTTTTCTTATTCCAATCCCCCCTTTTTTTTGGTTTGAATTTTCGAATTGCTTTCCAAAACTCATTATAATTTTTTCTTATCGCTAGTTTTCTTAGTTTTTCATCGGATTATTCAATTTTTTCATCTCTTACAATTGAAACCTTTTTTTTCAGTCTTTCATTCAATTTTTGTACTCTCTTATATTTTTTGACTATTGTTTGTGTTTACTTTTAATCTTCCTATTCTGCTAATTTATTTAAAAATCATGTTAATCAATTTTGCAATTATTTTCCTTTCTTGATCTTATAATTATTAGTTCCTCTACTACCTGTGTAATTACATGAGGTACCTGTACAATTATAATGTGATGTTTATCCCACCTTGGTTATTTATTAGATTTAAATATTTCCAGCCTATCTCTTCTAGAATTTTTTGCAATGCGGGGGTTAAACAATGATGAGGAGTCAGAGAGGGGTTTGTGGGAGGAAGGGGAAAATTAGTCGCAATGAAAACAGCGGAGCAATAGAACGAATTTTACCTTAAATTGTCGGAGGTTGGTGAAGGGTTGTAAGGGGAGAGTATGGCTTTTTTTCTGAAATTGTGGGGGGTTGAAGGGGGGGATTGAAAATTTAAATCGAACTCGAATAACGGAGAATTGAACGAATTTTACCTTACTTTGTAGGGTGTTTGTAGAGAGGTGTGCGGGGAGTCTGAGGGGTGGTTGAAAAATTGTGAGGGGGGGGGGGGGGAAGCAAAAATTAGTCACAATAAAAATTACGTAGAAATTTAACGAATTTTACCTTAAATTGTTGGGGTTGGTGGGTGGGGGGGGTTGTGAGGGGGGGGGGGGTCTTATTGCCAAACCCACCAAAATCACTGTATAATATAGTAAGATATTAGTATATAGTAAGATATTAAGAGGTTTTCGCCCCTCTGTTTGCTCCGCATTTTATTTTTAAGATGAGTTTCAAAAAATTACTATTGTTTTATTTTATTGCATTTTCCTACTCGTACACCAACGATTTTTACTGGCATCTTCGACAACCTCGGTGCAGAGGGTGTTGATTCTAACCTTATCTAAGACCCCTTATCTTAGTGTAGTCTCCGCCATAACCTATAACCCCTAGTTCCCAACTTCCCCAACTAATATCTCTCATACCCCCTCCCACCCTATACTTCTCTTACTAGTCCCCGCACCTACCAAAGACGCCCACGAAGCTTACCGCTGAGTCGCTTTGTGGTGCAATAACCTATTTCTACCGTTATACCCCACACTTCCCCAACCAGTCCTGCACCTACCTAGAGTGCCGATAGAGCCCACCTCCGGGTCGCCCTGTGGTGCAAAACTAGCTGCAAGGTCAGCCGGAAACAACTCTGAAAAAATTTCGGAGTAGATCGGATCGGGGTTCGAACCTGCGCCTCACTTCAGCAGTCGTACTGCATACTAGAGCCTCAGCCAATTGTGCTACGACTGCTCATAAATAATTTCGTATTTTTTCATTCGAATCCATAAAATATTTAATAAATATTATTTGGAATAAAAAAAATTCACTACACTTTTCTATTTTCTAGTTTTAACTTTATAGTAAACATTCGACTTGATATTGAAATAAATATAATTTTTATTTCTTCATTTCTTACGGTATGTTTTGACTCAAATATATTCACACTATTTTTTTTTTTACTTCATAAAATGAAATAGTAATAAATGTGTTTTTCTGAATTCCATCAATCAAAATTAAACAATAAATTGTATTAATATATAAAAACCTTGTTTTTAGGGCATGATATCACAAATCATTAGTGGATAATTACAATCCGATAAATTTATTTCAATGTATACATTACTATTTTATTTATTGGGTATGGTAACATTTTTTTTTGTATTCGCCCCGTGCAAGTCATAACGTGCCCTCTGTAGGTTGAGAAGGCTCAACTTTGTCGGAAATATAGCTGTACTAATCAGGGTGTAGACTGTAACCGCTCATACAGTTAGGTTATGTTTTCTACTTTTGTTATTTTAACCCAGTGCTCCATAATCGTCTTTGCTCCGACAGTTCATTATATAATTTACAGTCAGTATTTTGACAATTACTTTTGCAATCAACTACACAACAAGAACAGCATCCTATTTTTCAACTTAAAAACTTTTTATCCATCTGCATTTTTCCGTCAACTTTGCGTTTCTTGGCCGACTGGAGCGCTGACGTCGAGTTCCTTTATTCCCTCCGGAGACTTGCACGGAGCAAATACACTTGCATAGATAAGGCAGTAGGCGCTGGACTAAGGTACGACTACTTCAGGGAGTTACGGGTTTGAATCACGGTCGTGTCAACACGGAAATTGTTTCAGAGTTGTTTCTGGCTGGGATTTGTTCCCAAGTCTCACAGCTAGTTCTGCACCACAGGGCAACCCGAAAGTGGGCTCCGTGGGCACTCTGGGTAGGTGCAGGACTGGTTGGGGTAAGGTGGAGTACAGGGGTGTGAAAGAGGGTCCTGCACCACATGGTGACTCGGGGATGGGCTTCGTAAGTTCGTGGGTGCTCTGGGTAGGCGCGGGATTAATTGGGGAAATGTGGGATCGGTGGGTGGAAATGGTGGGACAGGGATTTTAGCAATTATATGGGTAACGACGGGGATTCAATAATCAAACACGCTAGCAAACCGATATAAAAACAACGAAATTACATTTTATAAGTAGGCTCAACACTTCTCAAGTCTACGAGTGTGCCTATTTTTTGTGTTAATGGATGGTGTGAGTGAAAATTTAAGTACCTACCTGAGTATGTTGGTTTTCTGTACCAGTTTGTAATTACGCTATTTTTATTTTGAATGATTAAAAGGATGTCTAAAAAGCTCATCTTATTGTTGGAGGGAATCTTAAAGATGAATTGCGAACTATCATTAATACTGTAAAATTGTGTATTATGTGGTATACTACCCTTTGGAAACTTTTAAGGAATTCAAATAATAGATCGTAGTATATGATGACGGCCTGAAATACGATGGGGGTTTAAGGCAGTTAGTACCTTACATTGCCTGTTCAATTTTACAGTTTGTAACTGATTTTTGTAATAATCATCGTTAATTGTCAATTCAAGCTCAATCACGTACACTACACAATGTAAAATACTCGTACCATACTCGCTTTAGGATCAAAACGTGTTCCACAAAGTCAACAGTTGTTTCACGAATAATCACACTTTTTGCTCCGTTGAAAAAATGATCTCGTCAAACTTGAAGCTGCTCACCAACTGCACGCGTCGCAGCTCTGATATCTCCTATAATACATACGTACCCAGGCATGTCCACGTATAACTCAGAGCTCATCCGGAACAAAAGCAGAGTAGGAGCCAGCGTTCCTACAAAGACACGTATACGAGCCAGAGACCGAATCGCTCGTTGTCAGGTATACCTATACCCACAATGGGGCATGTATAGACCGCAGGTACCTATAAATGATGATGCACGACACGCGCGCGGAGGAGCGCTCGTATCAGGCAAGCCTCGCGGAAATGTTTTAGGATTCAAGCGCCCGCAAGGACCTCGAGGCGGCTCCCTTCGCCCCACCCGCGCTCTTCTCCCCCGGAACGAGGCTAATGGCTTTCTTTCTCGGCGAGCCTGCGATTGCTGTTCCTCCTCCGTCTTTTCTCTTCCTTTTTCCCAACAGCTCTCGCCCAGCCGACACAATGCGCTCGCGGGTAGGAGCACTGCCCCGAGATATTTGGCAGTTTGCTGGATTAATCATTCCGCGACCGAGGGACTCTTTCCTTCGCAATCAGCTCACGCGCGCTGTTCCCCCTTTTGAAGAATCCGGGCGGGTGTGGAGACGCGGGAGCTTTTTCTTGGCGGAATGAGCTGTCGGCGCGAGAGGGGACGCGCGGAAGCGGCCAGCTTGGAGTTGGTCGGTGCGGGAAATAGGGGATTTTTGGGTTTTTGCCTGTTTTTCATCGATGAAGAAAATAATGTTTGGGGAATGTTTTTTGTATCTTGGAATGACAGTTTTTCTTGGCAGAAGCGCGGAAAAAGCCAGCTTTGGGTGTAGAAAAAAGCATTTCGGGTTTTGTAAGAGGAGAGTTTTTGAGGCCGGTTTTTGGCCTGATTTTTATCAATGCAGAAAAAAATGTTTGGAAAATATTTTTCGAATCTACCAAGGATACTTTTGCTTTGGTGAAATGAGCTGTCGTTGAGAATAGAGAAGCGGAAAAACGGTCAGCTTGAAGTTCTTGGGTTTCATGTAAGTAGGCGACTTTAAGGAGGAGTCTTTAAGGTCACTTTTTGGCCTAATTTCAAAAAAAAAAGGTGATTGGAAGATATTTTCTAATACTACCAACGATACTTTATTTTGAGAAAATTAAATTTTTGTCTGAACAAGGAAGCGTGAAAGCGGTAAGCTTAGAGCTTAAACTTTGGTAAAAAAATTCCACTGTATTTTGTAAAAGGAGGACAGTCTTTAGGACTGGTTTTTGACCTGATTTATTCATTGAGAAAAAAATGTTTGGGAAATATTTTTCATATTTTCCAATGATGTTTTTTCTTGGTAGAAGTACAGATACGGCGAGCTTGGAGTTTTTGGATTCAGAAAAAAAAACCTTTTTGTGTGGGGAGGAAAGTCTTTAAGGTCGATTTTTAGCCTTATGTATCATTGCAGAAAAAAAAATATAGGAAAATATTTTTCATATCTACGAACGACACTTTTTCTTGGTGAAATGAGCTGTCGGTACAAACGGAGAAGCGCGAAAACTGCCAGCTTGGAGTTTTCATGTAAAAAAAAAGCATTTAGATTTTGCGGAAGAAAGGGAGTCTTTAAAGCCGGGTTTGAGCTGGTTTTTTTGTTGCAAGAGAAAAAAGTTTGAAAATATGCTTAGTATCTGCCAACGATAACTACATAATTCGAACACAATCGAATCCTGCCCACTCTATTCGTCTGCACACAAGTATGTATGGGTGTAACTAACTATATAGATACAGTAGTAACTGATGAGATTAATCGGGGGAGATTCCGTTTGAGGAAGAATCGTTAACTTGTTGGTAAGTATGTACTGCAAAAAATGCTCACATATTTATCGTTCTTTTATTAATAAGCCCAAAAACCGTCGGTCAGAAAATAATTCCTTTACCAAGTATTCAGAGATGAAGACGAGTCTATTTCCAAGTTCGAGCATTTCAGCGCTCTCGAGCTAGTATCGACCTTAAGGGGCTGGCCGAGGCAGGCGACGTGTGAAAAAGCGAAGTGACGGGACGGGTAATTTAATGCCTTGCTCCTGTTCTGGGCGGCCGAGAGGTCCTCGCTTTTTTACCACGCGTGTGGGCATCGATCGGCCGATCTGCTTGGCATTCGCCGTGCTGCGCTGACCCTTGTTAGGCTGCTCGTCATTCTTTTCCACCGGCGGCGCTCCATCATTTTTGATTCTCGCTCCTTTGCTCCGAGCGGGACCATCAATTTCAGCCTCTCGCGGACGATTTTTCTTGGCAACTCTCCTGAGCGCCACTTAGGGATCGCTGGAATGTATTTGTGTGCTTTTTATTCTATCTAAACTTTGGTGAAAAATGATCTTAAGTATCGTAAGCGTTGTTCTTTCAGTATGTTTACATTTTTATTTACTCAAGCGTTTCATAAACTCCGCATGGTTTCCGTTTACACTTGTGCGCTTGGACGTGATAATAATTTGAGTGGAAAAAAATCGCTTCTTTGTTGAAAATAAAAAGCTTTGGTGAAACCGTGGAAATAAATGAGACTGAAAAACTTGCCTTTTTTAAATACATGCCATCCCTAAATAAAAATGTATTAGTTTTTACTTTGAGTAAGCTAAAATGAATATACGTATGTAGTTGGAAAAAGAACGCTTGTCAGGTATGTACCTTTTCAAAAGTTAGTTTTTGAATTGTGACTATTTGCTTACATCAAGATAAAATCATGCAACCAATTATGATTGTGTAAATGTATGTATGCAATAATAACCATACACATTACATTTATATTATTCTTTTTACTTTGTTTCCAGAAAAAAGCTATAATCTATAATTATTAAATAATATGTAGGCCGACTCAAAAAAAATGAAGATACATGAAAAATAATTTTTACGCTAAAAACTGTTTTTAAAATTAAAAAAAAAAAAAAAAATTTTATTGGCAAGAGTTATGTAATTTACGTCTGGATACTTTTAACTACTTCCATTGTGCATGCTGTAAGAGAGTCCGAGAGAAAAGTTATATCTTACGTGTCGTGCATTCTAATAGAGTTTAAAGGAGTATTTCATTGTGTTGCAGAAATTAAGACCTGCTCTGTGCCACTGCTGATTTACATTAGGTCTCAATTAAACATTTATGAGCACGAGTGGTTCCAATTATTATTCCTTAAAAATATTTTCCAAGTTTGAACAAGAAAAATGTTATTCTACTACTTTTTGTTTCTACTGTTATTATCAAACTACAATGAATAAACGAAGAGGATTTTCACAAAATTCTAACTTTCGTTGTAAAGTTTGAAGTTTAAGTTATTACATGATACAAAGTAAATCATTCTTGATTTGGTTCATAAGTAGATACTATGTTTGCAAGAGCTAGTTGAGCTTAGGCTAAAAGCTATGTTCAGTAAAAATTTTAAAAAAAACCGGGATTCTATACTAGATCATCTAGTCTAGATGTAACTCAGTAAGCTTGGACCCTTCAAAAAATATTTGTATTCTTATAAACATTATGAATGAAACTTTTTTTTATTACTGACTACTTACTTTTTTCCTTTTACATAACAGCAAATTTAATTATATTATTGAAAAAAAATGCTACAATATCACATGCGTGGTAGATACATATATAAAGCGACACAACAAAATTTTGTACTACTTTCTGAATAATAATTTAATGATATTCAATTATGTTACATAATATAAATGTATGTACATGAGTTTTGTATAACCTTCACTAAACTTATAAACTAAAATATATAATTTTAATTTGACGTAAATACATGAACTTTATACATTTTAAATGACTACATTTTGTTTTATGGGTATATTTTGACAAAGACGTAATGCAAACAGTATTATATCATGTAGTACAAAAATTACAAATGAAACTTAGCTACACTTATCGCTACAATGGAGTAAATGTTCGAAATCCTAGAGCGAAACAATCTGTTTCCATTTTAATTATTTTCGAAATTTCCTTATCCCCACGAGAAATTTACATCATCAATAACTTAAAGTCGTATGTCATTAAAAATAATTGGAGAACACTTTTGTTGTAAGATTCTTTGTAGATACTTTAAATTTTTTCTATGACTTATTCAGTCTTTTCTTTAATTAATTTTCCCGCAGTCGTACAATCTCGCATTAAATTTATTATTTTATGACTGCAAACCAGTTTTGTCTATACATTGTTTTATTAAATATTGGTACTGCTCATTGGCATCCGTTATTTTTCTTATTTATTGGGTTACGTTTTGTCGGTTGATTTTATGAAATCTTTCACTTTTTGCATTGCAGTCTCTACTTGAATAGCAGTGATAGGTTGCATCTGAAAATTATTAAATGATATTAGTTTATGTTATAATATTTATATGAATTGTAACGTTATTTATTAGTTTGGCTACTATTTGAGGATAGATTAATCAAGAGGCCGAACTAAAAAATTAACAATAAAAGTTTTCAAACAGCCAAGTTTTCTTTGTTGATCAATTTATCAAATTCAAGAGAATCCAGAAATCATGACATTTGTTGTACCAAAACGTAAAATAAATTTTTCTTTGGTGGTGCACCTTCAAGAAATAGATTTCAGGTATGACTATGTATTAATCGTCTATTTTTAACATATTTTTCTAAAGAAAAAAGATTGATTGTCACGTGAGTAGGGGTAAACGGTATGGTTGTTGGCCCCCTGATAGTGATTGGCCGACATGTATTTTTAAATCGAGCATGTATATACAAATATAAGAAATACCCGCGTGGAAAATCACTGTCGGGTGGTCAAAAACTGTATCGTTCACCCCTAAAGCTGTTTTATTCATTGCGCGATTGATTGAGGCTTTTCAAGAGCGGTTAAATTTGAACATAAGATTTTGATTATAATATATTTTGACTTGATAAAATCCTTGGGTTGTCAACTTGATGCATCTTCTAAATATTTAATGTAAAAATAGAGACATTACTGATCATTAATTGAAATTTATGATAAATAGGTTGTTGGTAAAATATGAACCTCTGCGAATATTCTATTTTTAAGTCAACTAAACGAATTTGAAACAATTGTACGTTATAAAAGTTTATAATTCGAAAGTAAAAGCTACATTTAAAATTTTTTTTTCGCTTTGATTTCAGTAGATTAATAGTATAACTTATCTTTAAATGTATACCAAAAATATGAAGACATTCAATGGTAAAATTAATTCTACTCACTTTACTCCATTCGTTTATGCGTTCCTGTATACTTTTTCCTTTTGCAGTCTGTAATTTTTCTTGATTACTATCAGGTTTAACTTCAGTATTACCAACAGTACTGGTACCTTCGTTTTTAACGTTACTATTATCTGAAGAATTTAATCGTGAAAAAGTCTTATTTGCGCTATCCAGCAACCATTCTAACATTTCTTTTTCGATATGAAGTGTTTTAAATTGTTCCCGTAGATTTTTGAGACTAGTTTCTAATTCTTCTTTATTATTCAATGTAGATTTGTAATTTTGAAGTAATTTATTTGATCCAGATGTTCCCAAGGAATCTATGAGTACATCATTAAGCTTAATGGGTTTGTTCAAATATTTACGGCATCGTACGAAATAAATTGTATGTTTATGTTTCAAACTTTGGATCGAAATCGGGGACTGTACAATGTTCCAATTTTTGGTAACAAAGAAAGGAATTCATAATTTCTAAAATCCAAGTTGCATATGACTTTAAGAATAAATTAGTGTGGAAATAATTTTTTTACCATGGATCAGTTGAAGTAAATTATTTTTCTCGTCAATACATTTGCTGTACAGCGAATCAAGGCTATCACCGTCAAGGAATTCTGAAATAATATCAAAATTTTAACAATAGTATACATAACTTAATTATTAAATAAAGTAATTAATTTGTTGAGATAATTTTTGGAACAAGCCGACGATAATAGCGATAGCCATTTAAAATTTTATTATTTAAGGAAACATTTTGTCAATTATCTTGTATTTATAAATCAATCAACCAGTAATGCAGTGTTAATAAAAATTATGAATATACTAAATTATTATAATTATTATACCTGATGATATACTACTTGGAGCTTGATGTGAGACTGTGCAACCTTTTAATTGAATGAAAACGATTAAAGCACACAGAGGAATGAGGATAAGTCCTATTAGCACAAGTACACTAGACTGAAAAATATTTAAATAGTTATGAAAAATAAACTATAAAACATGTCACTTATCTACTAAGAACGTGTTAAGATATATAAGTATTTTTCAAACGATTACACAAACGAAACAAAAGAAGTTTAGTGCAGTCAGCAAATATTTATATACACCAGGGGTTCCTCGATTTCTTAATTAGTGTTCTAAGTAAAAAATAAAAATAGCAGTTACGACAAAGTTAAAATTAAATTAAGTAACAAGTCATCGACTGAAATCCTGACAAAATTATATTTCACGTCTACGATAAGAACAAGAGGTGCACAAGTTACAGTATCTGCAAGAAAGACGAAGTTTTCTGCAAGTTCTCAGTGATTCTTGATGTAAGTAAAAACTTGCTGTGATTGACGTAGCATTAAGTCATCATGATCAAGCTTATCGAATCTTTTAGAAAATTGTATTCCCTTTGACATTAAAGTTTGTAAGTATAATTTTATAATTTTATAAACCATATGTATAATATGAAATCCCGAATTGATATTGTATTAAAAAATCCAGATGTAGCAAAAATTGAGAAATGACCAATTGGTTGTAATTTTTTCATTGAAGGGATGTTTAGTCAGATTTTCAGCTTCCACGTGATTTGACCATTATGCGGATACAAAAAAGTGCGTTTAATAGGAATCTTAGAAATAAATATTACGAGCTCACAAAATATTTATATCTTGTCAAAAAAATGTCGATGATTTGTTCATACAACATGAAATGAATAATCATCGTATATAGGCTCATTGAATGCATTATTTACACTCGCACACTACGTAACCGTTTATTTACTAAACGATATATCCAAAAACGATAACATCATAGAATAATATGGGTACTCAAACTAACGTATTATCGATATTCGATAATAATAGTACTTTAAACTTTTTTTTAGATCATATCGTTTTCAATGACATACTCCAGTTGACCACAAGTGCGAGATATATTTACAATCTCACTTTTGCCGGAAAGAAACGTGAAACTTACTACAAAATCACGCTAGCTCTCATCGCGAGGTTAATTGTCACATAAAAAAACAAAGACATTATTCATTAGGTATCATTTTTATCAGGCGCACGAGCGTTTTTAAATTATGGCCGTTGATAAGAGTCTTATGATTCAAGAAAATAAAAATAACGAAGCGACGATTGTTTGTTTTTGTGTGCAAGTTCGTAAGAGACCAAAACTCCCACTGAGTCAGATACGCTGAAATACATGCGCAAGGAAAAGGATTTATTTATACGTGCAGGTTTAAGTTCTTTGTACGAAAGAATTGTATATACGTGTATAAAATCTTCGGCGCATAAGTATAAAATTCTTTATACCCATTACTGCAAGACTGACGATAGAAACATCCGGCAGAGAATATACCACTCGATCGTTCAGCCGTTTTTATCTTTACCCCAAAAATACGAACTTGCGGATGAAACTTGTACGACTGTTATAAATTGTCATCATTCCCGTGGTTTTCACCGGCAGAGGAAGCCAAAATATCGAAATAACACCAATAACCCACCGTAGCAGTCACAATTACGAGGGAACAATATGAACTCGTTAAACCCTACGATGGTGTTTTCCCGCTTGCAAAGGGCAGAGCGCACAAAGGCACTCGCGGCCAATAAGCATTAATCTCCCGCGGCCGTCCCCTGTATCGAGTTTCGATAATGAAACCTCACACCAGCGCTCAGTCCGAGCGATCCGACGTGCGTACGTACATACGTATCGGTAATAAAATAACACAGCCATGCGCGCGGGATGCGTAAACATTGTGAGAAACTCGTCGCGACTCGCAGTGACGCGACTCGAGATAACAAACTCGCAAACAACGGGTCTTCTGCAATGCTCGGGCTGAACGGCGCGCGCGTGTCGCGTTGATGCGCACGCTGCACCCGGACCGACCGAACGCATACCTTCCTGCTCGACGAGGACCTGGGCTCGTAGAGCACCTCGGCGCGCTCGGCGGCCGGGGGCCTCCCCGCGAGCGACGGGCCGGCGCCTCCTCCCGCGAGCAGCGCCTCCGCCTTGAGCCCGGCGGCGCCGACGACCTCCTCGTACGTCGGGAGCGCGTCCCGGTAGACGCTGCCCTGCTGGTGGTGATGCTGCTCCGACGAGCTGCCGAATCCGTAGCGCGACATCGCTGCCGCCGCTTGGCGCGGGTGGGGGTCGGGCGCGCTACTGCCGAGTGCGTCGGTCGCACGGTTGAGGTTCCGATGCTACTGTTGCTGCTGCTGCTGCTGCCGCGGCGATTGATTAATTTGCAAAAGTGGCGGCTGATCATCGAGGCCGGAAGAGTGGGGACTGCCGGATATCTGATCGGCTCGGAGTAATGCGTTATTAATTACGCGCGCAGAGATAGCGAGGCGGGCGTGCTTTGGTATTGGGCGGAAACTTCGCGCGGTCGTACGTGTACATCGATGGAATGGTAGTTGGGGGGATTTCGGTGGATTCAGGTGTTTGTCGTGACAAGCACAAGTTTGGTTGATTTTCGATTTGGGTGTTGTTGTCAGCTGGGAGTGTGTTTGTTTTGTGTTGTGGTCGGTGCTGACTGTGGGGCTCCTATTCAATGTCGGCGAGTTTTTTTTTTTCATCAAGAATGTAATTTTGAAGAAATGAATCACTTTCTGGCTCTTGTATTTCTAATAAAGTCTCAGTATGTGATTTATAAATTCAGATAAAGTAGAATACCGCGTTCATTTGCAATATGACGTGAACGTTGCGTGCAACAACATTAGAAACAGTGAAAAATGTTTTCTTGAGCAGACGCAATTGTTTAGCTGATCTAAATTTCAGAAATCACATATCGAGATGGCACAAAAAAAATATTAGTGGTAATTAGAAAACTCCGGATTTTTTTTTTTTTTGTTTTTGAATACAAATTACTTCTCGAAAAATAAATTTTGATTTATTCTTTTTTCTTTTTTTCGATTTTCATGATTTTTGAAACTCGATTTTTCGAAAAAATAGATTTAAAAGCTATTTATCGTTGTTTTAGTATATTTTACGATAAAAATTCTAAAAGATCATTAAATTATATACAAAAAAACGTATTAAGATCGAATTAAAAAAATTTAGTCGCTGGGTGTGCGTGTGTGTAAATGGGGAATGTGTGTAATCAGTCATATCTAAGGATTTTTTTGACCGATTTTTATCGTTGTCTTAGGAAATTTTATTAAAGATATTCTGTAAGTTTTTTTTGTTTTTGGATATCCATCATTGCTGAAAAAAATTTCAATTTCATTTAATTTCATCGATTTGTTTTTTTTATGTTGATTTTATCGATTTTGGATGATCGATTTTTTTTTTAATGTGGATTTTTTCGCCTGTGAACGTTGTTTCAGAATATTTTGTGGTAGAAGATCTTGGTTGAAGATGAAATTTCTCGAATAATAACGTTTTGGATTTAGAAAAAAGAAAATTGATGAGGTTGTGTGTAAAAAAGATGAAGAACATGTGAAAGAGGAAGCTTTGTACCAATAAATTGGCAGCGGTTTCTTTTTTTTTTTTTTTTTTATTTTTCCGTTTTTTTGGAAAATTAGAATTTCAAGCTATTTATTGTTATTTTAGGATATTTTACGATAAGAATTCTAAAAGGTCATCAAATTTCATTCAAAAAAACGTATTCATGTGAAATTAAAAACCGCTGCCAATTTATTGGCATAGAGCTTCCTCATTCACATGTTCTTCTTCTTTTTTTCACAAGACCTCATCAATATACTTTTTTTCTAAATCCAAAAACGTGATTATTCGAGAAATTTCATCTTTAAGATCTTCTACCGCAATATATTCTAAAACAACGTCCACTGGCGAAAAAATCCATATTTTCAAATAAAATCAATCGATTTTCCAAAATCAATCCAATCAAAATAAAAATTTTTAGGAAATTTTATAATCTTCAAAAGTTTCTGCCACGAAATATTCTAAAACAACGAATGATGCGAAAAAATCGCTTAAAAAAAAACAATTTACCGAAATCGATAAAATGAAAATTAAAAAAAAAATCGACCGATCAAATAAAAATTTTATTTTTCAGCAATGATGGGTATCCAAAAACAAAAACAAACTCACTGAATATCTATGGTAAAATATCCTAAAACAACGATAAAAATCAGTCAAAGAAATGCTGAGATATGACTGATTACATTCATTCCCTATTTACACCCACGCACACCCAGCTAATAATTTTTCTTATTTCCATCTTAATACGTTTTTTCTTGTATAATTTATTGATCTTTCAAAATTTCTATCGTAAAATATCCTAAAACAACGATGAATGTATTAAAAAAAAATTGAGTTTCGAAAATCATGCAAATCGAAATAAAAACATAAAAATGAAATGAATCGACATTTTTTTATCGTGAAGTACTCTGGATTAAAAAATAAATAAAAAGCCTGGTATTATTGAAATCGGTTAAAGATATCCTGAGATATGGCTGATTGTATACATTTCCTATTTACGCTCACGCATACACAACTATACTCAATTTTTTTGATTTCATCTAAATAAGTTTTTTTTTCTGTAAATTTTGATGAATTTTTAGAATTCCCATCGTAAAATATCCCAAAATAACAATACATAGCTTATAAATCAACTTTTACAAAAAAATCGATTTGTAAAAATCGATGTAATAGTAATAAAATAAAAAATGTAGGGCGAAACTCGAATTTTTTTATTCCGTGGTAATAGGAATTCAAAAACAAAAAAAAATAAGCCTCATTGGATGAAAATTGGTTTAAGGAATCCTGAGATACAACTGATTACACACACACACGCACACACACACACACACACGCGCGCGCAAAGAGAGAGAGAGACGGACATTTTCTAAGAATAGTATTCGATTCTTAACTTCATCAAACGTGTTTATAACATGTTTTTTCGACATATGAGTTTTTGTCCATAGCAAAGCTTCCTCTACAAGGAAGCAAAACATTTTTTAATTTTTAACTCAAAATTAAAAATTTAACGATCTTAAGGTATTTTTATTTTTTTGCTTCTTCGCAGAAAAAGCTTTGTTATGGACGAAAAATCACCTGTCGAAAATCACTCTATTATAAAATTTTGAATCATTTATATTATCAAAGTCATGCGAAAAAAAACCCAGGACATGTGTCTCTTATTATTTGATGTAGAAACCATAAAAAAAAGTTTGAGTCAAATCCAAGATGGGTTGGTCGTAAAGTGTACAGTTTGTAAAAGAATCGCCCATACATGGGTTTTTCCACCTTTCCCTTACTACTACCCACAGTCTCCCCGCAGCCGTCACAAAATAAGAAAAAAATCGCTCGTTTCATCACATTTCCGAATCCTTCCGAGAGGAAGCTAAAGTCTTCGAAGAGCTGCCGAAGCCTTATCACCCCCTCCCCCCGACTACAGCCCCCCTACATTTTCGAATCCATCCAAAAACGGCCGAGTGCAGCCACCCTCTCGCCACGATCCCTAACAGCACCACTACAATCCCCAATCTTTCGGAGAAAAGCCAAAAAAGCCACTAATAAATTTTCTTTTTAATTGCAGAAAATAAAACATAATTTGTTTTATTGGGTTGTAAGTTAGTTAATTCGAGAAATGGAGGAAATTTCGATATGCTTGTCGATGTATCTGTAAGATGAATTTGTTTTATTTAAAATAATAATTTTTTTGAATATAAACGGTACAATCATTGATAAGTTCTTTTTAATTTGTCTAATTATTTAATCCCTACCACATCCCTTTACAGCTTCTGTTTCGTGGAGGGCTTGTTGCTTGCGAGGCACAGCCCAAGTTGGGTGCAAGGATAAGGACAGCGGGTAAATATTATACAAGCTTAAGCTAATCAAACTATAGTATACATATATTTACATGGCAATATTGAGTGAGAGCAAGCTGAGAGGAGCTTCCTCGTCAGCTGCCATGAGTGAAATAACGGTGTTGCGCAGAACACCAAGCAAAGTAATTTAAAAGCAAAGAATATAACGTCAAAGCAAAAGTAATTTTAGAAAGTGACATAGCAAGCGAAGAAAAAAAAAACAGTTGGTTTAGCATGGGCGAGAGACTTTGTTTTGATTCCGCGTAAGTTCGTATGGCTATGGAAGTAAACCAAGCAAGCTAGTAAGCATAGCAATAGCGATATAAGAAGCAAATTTAAATAAAGCAGTTATTATAGCAATGAATTATAATTAAAATGCGACACTAAGAAAAATCATGCAAATAATTTTCGCGCACTAAAGAATGTGTTCATTCTAAACTGAACAGCTTCTATAAAACACAAGGAAAAATTCCCATTGTTTCTGTTTAAAAAAAAAAAAGTTTTTAATAGAAAGAAGAACATTTATTTAATAGCCAATTTCCACACTACGCTTGAGGTATTGCTGCGGCGCACTGGATTATTTTTCTTAAATTTCCAATATATTTATTAATTTAATGATTGAATACGAATAATCATATCACATGATAAAATTATACATCGACAAGAAATGATTTACTAACTTATTGAATATTTATACCGTGGCCCTCGCCAGATGCTCCACGTACTACAAGAAGACATTAATCCCCTATATATGTATCTGAAATAAACAATTTTTTTTTTTTCGAGTAAATGTAGAAATAGTTGTACGAATTCAAAAAAATTGGAAAAAATGTTTGTCTTGTGACATAAAAAAAACAAAAAAACAAAATTTTTATGATTTCTCGATTTTATTTTTGATAACATAAGCAATATGATTTTGAAACAACTTATACAAAGTAAAATCGTTTATTTTTATTTTTCTATTAGTCATAATTAGAAAACTCTTACCGAACTATATTTTCTATATTTGGTAATCATTATAATGATAAATTTGTACAAAATTACATGATTGAAGTCGCATATTAAAAAAGAAATGTATGGTTTACCACAAGAAAAAAATGTTTTATACATTCATACAATATTTATGTTTATACTTTGACGTTCAATTTTTTAGTTGTAATCACGAACTCTAAAAGTAAAAAGAAATTGATTTCTGCATAGGATGTACAGTCTTAAGAACTAAGTTTAAAAATTTTTTTTCAGTTATAACTTTCGACTCAATGTTATACTTCAATTTTTTTTTAATTTCTAATTTGTTTAATTGTATTATTTTAATTTGTGATATATTCGAGTATGCTTTGTTAATTTTTTTCATGATATGAAATATTGCGGAATTTTTGCAAATTGTATTAAACGAAATTTATGTAAAAAAAAAAAAAAATTGATATCAACAGAATAAAACTGTAAGTTGAAAAATCAAAAAAGATGTAAGACTCTATGCCCACCTACAATATAAATGTATTTTTAGCAATAATAACACCTTTTAGGTGATAAAAGACGAATACATTACGTTTATTAATATTTATTTATGTTCTATTTATTTATTAATTTATTTATTAAACCAGTTGTAATAAGATGCATTTCATGCATAGGGTTGTAATAGATAAAATCTGCTAGAGGTTTTCCAAAAAACCTGTATGCAGACCTAGTCAATCTTAAAAACTAATAGTTAAAGAATATTACGTATTTTCACCTAGTCATAGCAACCGGATGAGCGTTGGTATTTAAGTTCCTAAGGCAATATAGAATCTTTTTTGTTATGTAACACATGCCCTACAATGGGAGGTATCAGAGAATAAGGAGGGGGGGTAAAAGTGAAAAAAAAATTGTATAAAAACCGAGTGGAAATGCGGTAACATTAAAGTACACATACTAACTATTGTTTAAAAAAATTGTCATCCGAAAGGTACGGATGGTTTGCGCAAACGATTTTTTTTTTAATTAAAAAAAAAAAAATCGTGTAGCAACCGGTTACGCCTTTAAGGAAAATTCTTATTTTTGTGTATAAATGTTGTAAAAAAATATGTCATCCGTTTTTGGTGGACGGTTTTTGAGAAATAAAAGGTTAAAATGGTGTAAATTCTTGATTTTTCACTCGCTTTTTAAAAAAATCATAAAAAAGTTGTTAAAATTTTTAAAATGGATGACGTGTTTTTTACATGTTCTCGAAAGGTCCAACTAGAACATGTATTAATGTCATCCGTTTTTATAACATTTAACCCCATTTTTTAACCCCTACTGTGATTGATGATGTTCTACGCTATTCTCATGCCATTAGAAACGATTCGAAACTTAATTTTATTACTAATATTGCACAAAAATGGGCTAGTGCATCTAGATGATCAGTTTGCGTGTATAAGTCAATATATTGGGCCAGCCACAACATTTATTTTTATTTGTAACCCCCTATTTCGGGGGGGGGGGGGGGTCAATGTTAAAAATTATTTTGCTAAAATTACAACTCAACTGTATTACGATCTTTTATTCCAATATTCATTTTTCTGAGTAAAATGGTCATGAAAATTTTTGTACTTGCATACACATCAAATTTTATTAGAATATAGAACGTGTATTGCTTATTTTCGTTGGGTACGCCATTTGTCGATGACACGGGCGTTTAGCATAAGGATAGGCAGTCAGTACGTTAAGCCTTTGATTTTTCTGGGATCATACAGATTCGCTACAAACAAATAAACAATTTTTCGGACAGTATGAATTGGTAAGTTATTATTTTCAGATAAGTTAAATAACTCTTCGTTCGACGTTTCTTTCAAAGCCGAATAAACAGTTTTTTTACCAATATAAAAGAGTGCTGAGGTTGTGTCGCAACCTATAAGTGCGTGCTAGGTAATCAAATATGAACAAAGACAATTCCCTTAATTTTCACATGATATAATAAGATTATATCAAACACAAGTAGGAATTCAATAATTTTATCAACATTTTCTTGAAATAATAGTACTTAAGCTTGTCAATGCACTTACCGGACTAATCAGGGCGTGTCGAGCGCGCGTGCCAATACACAATAGTGAACTTTATACATGCATATCTTTTTTTTTTTACAAAAGATAGAAGGCTAAAACTTTGTAGAAAACTTACTTATGTATCATATTTTAATTCACAATTATTAGTTGTATGAACTTCAAAAATTCTCACTCAACTTTGCCGAAAATACGTTAAGACTCGACAAAACTAGCGACTCAAATTTAAAAATTCGGTGCATGAGCAATAAACTTTGTAGGGGCTTGAGACACGGTTTTTTTTAAGTTAATTCTCTAATAAATGAGCAAAAGAAGTATTAAAAATTGCCGGAGTAACAGCGAGTTGAACGTGAAAAGCACGAAAATCCGTTATCTCTATTTTTCACTTAAAATCCATTGTAGACACAGACGCCCCATTTTTTCAGGAAAAACAACACTGTTCTCGTGTTTAGCGACCTCAAAAACATGAGAAACAACTAGAATTAGCCATTAGTATTGCCGTGGTCACTGTAGGGTCATTTTAGGGGTTGCTCCCGCTCACCTAACACGTACGTTGCACCGTGGATACTCACTAAAAGAACGGGGGTTGCCGGCCGTTTGGCGTCATACTAGCATGGAAACCAATTTTTTCCGTAAAACACACATTACAAGCTACACTTTGGTATAAGTTTATCGTTCCTAAAATATAACAAGCAAATGATTCATATTTAGGTTATTCTATTACAGGGGGTTGCGGGCCGTTTAGCGCCATATTAGCATGGAAACCTATTTTTTTGTAAAACACATGTTAAAAACTAGACTTTGGCATAAGTTTCATCGTGCCTGAAATAGAACAAGCAAGTGACAAAAATTCGCGTTGCAAACCCACCCCCCCCCCCCCCTCCCTCATTATTCTTGCCGGTCCCATAGGGTTTCCACGTCGCATCGTTATTGGCTTACTTAGTACTGCATTCTGACAAAGTTTAAACGTGCCTGAAATAAGATGAGTGATTTTGCTGTCGTCTCTCGGACTAATACGTTGCGAAATGCAACTGATATGTATTACACTTGGATATTTCTCTTTGACCATTTTACTCAGAAAAATGAATAGTGGAAGAAAAGATCGTAATAAATTTGAGTTGTACTTTTGGGAAAATAATGTTTAACTTTAACCCCCCGAAAAAGGGATAAAAAATAAAAATAAATGTTTTGACTGGCCCAATGTATTGACTTATACACGCAAATTGATAATCTAGATGTACTAGCCCATTTTTTTGCAATATTAGTCATTAAATTAAGGTAAGAATCGTTTCTAATGGCATGCGAATAGCGTACAATATCATTAACCACAGTAGGGGTTGAAAAATGGGGTTAAATGTTACAAAAACGGATGACATTGATACATGTTCTAGTTGGACCTTTCGAGAACATGTAAAAATAAGTCATCTGTTTTTAACAATTTTAACAACTTTTTTATGGTTTTTTAAAAAGCGAGTGAAAAATCGAGAATTTTCACCACTTTAACCTTTTATTTCTCAAAAACCGTCCACTAAAAACGGATGAAATATTTTTTTACAGTATTTATGCACAAAAACAAGAATTTTTCTCAAAAACGATTTTTTTTTCGATTTAAAAAAAATTCGTTTGTGCAAACCGTCCGTACTTTTCGGATGACGATTTTTTTAAACAATAGTTAGTATGCGTACTTTGATGCTACCGCATTTCCATTCGGTTTCCAAACAACTTTTTTTTCGCTGTACCCCCCCCCCCCTTCCCCTCTTTTTTCTCCGATACCTTACATTTTAGGAGTACGTGTTAAATAACAAAAAAGTTTCCATATGGCCCCAGGAACTCGAATACCAACGCTCATCCGGTTCCTATGACCAGGTAAAAATACTCACCATTGCTTTAAATAAAATATAATAAGCCTAAATTTCAAAAACTAAAAAAACTTACATTAAACAAGAAACTTAAAATCTAATAATGAAAAGCTTAAATGTATATGTTGAAATTAAATAGATTAACAATAAATTAACCAGAGTATGCCATGTTTAATATTATAGTTTACAAAATAAGTACCATTAATTTCAGTGTTACCCTTATAATTTAATCACAACCTCTTTTTATAATACATTTTTGTTCTGTGATTTTTGTGTATCATTACTTATCCAAGTTTTTAGTATTTTTTGGTATACTTGTTCTTATTTTCTAGATTATTATAATTAATAATTATATGAAGCTAGTACAAAGCTATATGATATTTTGAAAGTCTATTAGTTTTTTTTTTTTATTGCTTTATTTCATTCTGATGTGTAAAGCAATGTTAAATTAATAATTTTAAACAGTATTTTAAGTCATTTCAGGAGTAACATCATGCTAAGCACGAGAGAAAGCATGTTAGACTTCCATTATTCGAGAGAGACAGGAAAGTGATGAATAGTGCACAAGTTCGTGAAATCGGGAGGAAAAAGGAAAAGCAAAAAAGGTGTTCTAGAGGTTAGCTGGAGCCGGGAATACTATGGCGGACAACGAGTTAGAGAAGGACAGCAAACCGAACACAGAGGAGAAAAGTAAAGAAGGCAGTAAATAGGTCATCGGAAATAAAAAAAGAGGTCGGCCGAAATTAGTGCAAAATAAAGCAGCAACAGAGCTGCGTGAGGCCACGGCAGAAGGACTGAAAAAATACCTAAAAGCAGGTGCATCGACCAGGAGGGAGTTGTTCCCGCCAATATCAGGGATCGTTGAGGTGTTACTTAAATCAGACGATGATGATACAGAGCAGGAAAATCAGGGAAAGAACACGAGGAGGAACAGGAAGAGAGAGTTAAGAGCAGGGTCTGAGGAAGTCGAGACAAACAGTGTCAAGAGGAAAAGCAAGCAAACGAGCGACGAGAGGTACAAAAAGAGGGCCATGGAAGAATGCCAAGAATTTGTAAGAGAGACAACATAGGAAGCCTGAGCAGAAGATTATAATTAGTAGATACCATAGTTAAAGCCGGGTGACTTTATGGGATATAAATATTGGGATGGAAAAAATAATAAAAAATATAAAAGTACAAGGAATATTTGTTAAGATGGCTCTGGGTACAAGCAGAAATACACCGGCCTACAT
Organism: Copidosoma aretas; assembly: GCA_030522625.1. Lineage (NCBI taxonomy): Eukaryota > Metazoa > Arthropoda > Insecta > Hymenoptera > Encyrtidae > Copidosoma > Copidosoma aretas. The sequence goes on along the minus strand of JAPYYV010002416.1, from coordinate 13,416 downwards.
ATGGAGAATGGAGGCTAACAGCTTCAAGATAGAAACCACGAGGAGGGCAGGAATAGTAGTTTTCGTCAGAAAAGTGCGATCGCCTCCAGGGCGATTTTGCGGCCCGAGGGTCCGCAACGTAGCCCTGGTTGGATCGCACTTAAGTGGCGGACACTGTATTTCCTACCGAGGGTGTTCCAGGGTTCCAAAAAGGCCCGAGGTAGGAAAAATACATAATGCATATAGCAAAGATGTAAGAGGACATATGGCCTAGGATCTGTTTGAAAGAGGAGCTGAGATGCGCAGAAAATAGGAATCCAAATAAGTGGTATAAATCCGTAGAAAAGGAGATGGGATAGGAATCTCACATGTGTTCGATAATAAGAGAATAAACAAGCCAGAAAAGATACTGGAAAGTGGGATAAGAATAAAAGAGGACCGAGAAATGCAAACAAATTGGGCCAAAATTGACAACTCAAGGCATTGCGACTTTTACAAAAAAATAAAAAACATACCAGGAATCGAGGGATACTGGGAGGATAGGCAACTTAAGGGGGAATATAAGAGTACTGAGCAAGATCAGGGTACGATAGGCAACAAGGGATACACAGACGACAGTTGCAGGGCACGTAAAAAGAACCGGAGAAATTGCAGCATATATTAACATAACATGTAGGGAAATAACGAAAAAAATTAGCGAGGTATGGGTTAAAGAAGTAGAAAGACTGGGGCTACTGGAAACAAACGAAAAATTTAAAGATAGGTTACTAGAGCTACTGGAAGGAGATCCGATCACCAGTCTCTGTAAATATGGCAAAGAGTTTGAAAAAATTGAACAGATTAAGAAGTGAAGTAACGGAGGGAGCAAACCCGGAAATGAAAGAGTGGTGCGGCTCTCCACATATTTATGGAAGAAAAAATATCTTGTTAAAAAAAACGAACCAAGCAAGCGTATATTGCAGAAAGCGAGGCAGAATTTTCACAAAGATGCGGGATTTAAATGTAGGGAAAAAATATGTATATGGAGATGCGACAAAAGTCTAAGCGACTAAAGATTGAATCATAGGATAAAATGGATCAGTGAATTAAAAGAATGACTGTATGAAGAGACCTTGAGAGTATAGTACATGATTTGTAAGCGTTAGGGTTTTTTTTTTTTGTTTATGTAAATGCACGGGTTTGTCGTGCAGGGAACCATAATGTAAAAAGAATTTATAAATTCTGCACATGGAACAAATAAATACTATACTATATAATTTATAAGCTTACAACTTATAAGTAAACTGTAAAAAAATGTACGTATGATTATAGGTATTGGTCAGAAAAAAACCGCGGTGAATTGAAATTTTAATAAAGAAAAATTAGATATGGGTGATTCTCCCGTAACTAGCTTGGATGATTTTCAAATTTTGTAAAAAAAAAAGTTGGTTGTAAACAGTTTTTTTTGTATAATGTCCATTGTAAATAACATCTGTAACAAATACCCAAAGTGAATTAACTACAAAGTTTATTCGTCAAAAGTTATACGATAGTTCATTTTAGTGAATTTTAGTCAATTTAAAAAAAAACATGGCTACTTCCAGTGCGTATGTTCCAGTGAATTTTAGTCAATTTAAAAAAAAACATGGCTACTTCCAGTGCGTATGGACAAACTGTTTGTACAGTTGGATTGTTATAACCTGGCTTAAACGAAAGCTGGAGTCCATCCCCATCGATCCAAAAAATAATTTGTTCAATTTATTACCGTTGATCGAAAGTTACAGCGATTTTAAGGAGAGCATCAAACATAGCTGAAAATGAAATTTTGGGGATATTTAGGGAAAATTCGTCATTTTGCTTAAAACCACTGTAACTTTTGATCTGGCGCACGCAATTCAACAAACTTTTTTTTAATAGATTAGGCTTCACCTTGGCTTTTATTTATGCCCATTTAGGATCATGTAACATACATTATCACTTTGCTACAGGTATTGAAGATGGCACTACCATATATCGATATATCTCGCGAAAAAAGACCAATCTGTCCAAATGCCGAGACACGTGTCTAATATTTTTGCCCGACAATGCTGTACACAAATTTTGGTGACGATCCATTGCCTCAAATGGAAATAACGACGGAGTATGACTTGGGGGGGGGGGTCGTAAATGACAAATTCGGAACAGACATTTCGAGCTTTGGAGTTCTTTTACAGCTCGTATAGAAAACGTACAGACTTTTGCGCTTGCTGTGTATCTGTCCCAAACAAATAGCATACAAAAGTACAGTTTACAAACCTGACAAAGTACACCTAGTAGTGGTTTCACTTGCGTTCGTAAAGGACCAAAAATTTTGTACGCGCAACTAACCTATAACCAAACGCTTGGCTTTGCAAAAGATAAAAAAATTAGACAGCGCTGACGCGTTTATTTGTTTACTGTATATCTGTACTTAAAACGATGTCCGCCAAGTGGCACTTCGTGGTTAAATAGAGGGGTTGTTAAGCGATTAGTGTTCAAACCAGTTCAAACGACGTTTTCAGTGCAAATCTCTGGACAAAATGTTTGCAGTGGAAACTCGTACGTATTGAATGATAATTGACGCAAACGCGGTATTTATGTAATCCGCGATGCCTATAGTTTACCATACATAGGCCGGCATTTGGCAAAATAGCCTTATTTTTCCGTGAGATGAGCGTTTGTTAGCGAAATTGAGTTTGGGACAGGTGTCGGAACAGACATTTTGGCTCTTATTTTGCGATTTTCGTCCTGAAGGAGATAATTAATCGGATCGAGATTACATGTAAAAGAAAGGTTGCAAAATTTTACGTATAATACCACTTTTACATATCTCGATTTCATTCGTATACGGGTGTACGAGCCTCGGACGCCATCTGAGCAAGTTACGGGAGAATCGCACATATCAAGAAGTTTAAAAGTTCGCGATAAGTCGCTTTTTTAATTTGTAAATTTTTTTTTAAATTTTATATCTACAATTAAATTATTAAAAAAATAATAAGTTATAAGTTAAAATTTTCCCAAAAGGGGGTGAATTCTCATAAAAATCGACTTTTAAAAAATGTTTCAAGCACCCAGCTATTTTATTACGAATTATCTCCTAAAAAAGTAGTGAGATGCACTATAATCATTTGCCAATCTTGAATATGCTCAAATTATTGTAACAAAATTGCATGTTGCAACAAAATAATGTACTACAAAAATAATTTGAGTATATTCAAGCTTAGCACAGGGTTATAGTGAATCCTAGATCATGTCACTACTTTTTTAGAAGATATTTCGGAAAAAAAATTTAAAGCACTTCAAAGGGCATTTTTAACCTTTTTTGTAGGTCGATTTTTATAAGACAGAGTATAGATTAAATTTACAAAAATTATTTCATTGATCAAAATTATAATTAAATAGATTGAAGAATTCATAAAATCCAACACAAATTTTTAAAGAAAATTTGATTTGGAGGATGCAAATTATTTAGAAAACAATAAAATGAATAAGACAAAAAAAAAAATCGTCACAAAATAAGCATTAGAATGTATTTGAGATATATTGTACTTAAAACGTATTACCTTAATTTTTACAATATAAATATGGGTGAGTTACAGGTTTATCCAAAGAAATAATAAATACTAAACTATAACTATATTGATGGGAATATAAAAGTCTTACTTGTAAATTCTTACTTTATTTAGTTTAATATTCACTTTATTATTTTGTTTACAGCAATAACAATCAGAGTGAAATAAGAAATTTATAATTTATTATCGCTCATATTCATAATCTGTTTATGTAAAAATAAAGCTTTCATGATTTAATTCAACATTTTTATAAATTACATGCTTATTAAAATATAATGATGTTATGATAGGTATTTTTAAAATGCACTCATTCATTAGTAGAAAATATTGCAAACTTAAAATTGTATCCTTCTTTATATAATTTGCTTTTAAATATACCATTCCTTAATGGTTTTTTTAGAATGTCATTCAAAAGAATGATGACGAGAAGAATCTCTAAATTAAAAAGTTTAAGAAAACTCATTCTGTACACAAAATCTATTGGCACCTCATCGCAATAAAAGTTTGTTATGGATTCAGATAGAAATTTAGAGAATTATATGCTTGCATTAAAATGTTATGAATACTTAGTACATAATGTAATCTACTTAACCTTCACAAAACGATAACTTTTGAGTCACAGAACATTGACACAAAAAAAGAGTTAAAAAAATTAAATTTATATTAAGTATCGTAATTGATACATTACATTTGTTTTCTAAAAATGTTAGAGGTATTGGTATTTTTACAAAAATATCAATAAATAAATTTCAGGAATACCATTTTGTATTTAAAAAAAAGTGTTAAGAGTCAATTTAAAGAGAACAAATACCTCATCTCAAATTATTCAAAAATAAAATGTTGAGATCTAATGACCAAAGAGATTAATGCAATTAACAAAAAAAAAATTAATTTCATGAGTTGTAACGCTGTTTATTGAAAATTTTTGAAACGGATAGTGGCTCAGTGGGCTTCCTAGTATAGCTGCGAATAGCAAATATATACTATAATATTGTATGTGTACTTTTAAAAATATTCCTGGATGATAGAAAAGAGAAAACAGTTTTGCATACGATGAATTCGGAGATGTGTACTTTTATGCTCTCCTGAACCGGCTCACCTCGAATCCAGTATTCAATTTTGGCCGTAAAAAAGTGTAACTAGAATTCCTTTACGTGTACTGCTTCGTTTATTAAACTCAAGTACTGTCAACCGTTCTTTTGTTCAGAAATTGAAAAAATTAGCAAACATACATTTTTGGCGAAAAAGAATGAAAATACGCCAATTAAGTTGTCATTAGTTGTCTGTTTTTGTTTGTTTGTTGCAGTTATCCCAAATTCGGAAAACACTATCTCAATCACTGTCAAGAATAATAACTAAGGATGCGGATACATGGAGTTTGGGAGTCTTCAGATTTTGTACAGGAAGTTTGATCATTAACATATAAAATATATCTTTTGCATATTGTATCAATCTCTTTGTTATTAGATCTCAATAATTTACTTGAGAATGCATTTTAAAATGAGGTCTATTTTTCCCAATTCAACCATCAAGCTATCGGTTTAAAATCACACTTTCCTTTTGAGTTTAAAATATTTGCAATATATTTTATAAACAAGTTCTATTGTTAATATAAGGCATATATACCCTTGCAATTTATGATATGCATTTGAAGATTCAAATGTTTGTATCCAAACTTGATAACTTTTAAACTGTATGAAACTTTGTCGATGAGAAACTTTTTTCCTTTTAGTAACAAACCCGATTGATACTTCTTGTTTTGATTGAAAAAAACGAAATTTTTGCTGTCAACCAATTTCGCCAGCTTTACAAATAATGTCTAATAATACTAATACCGTTCCTTTGTTCACGAATCAAATGCGACTCATTCGTGTTTTGCTCGCTCCCACGCCGATTATGAATGTTAAAAACCACAGGCACATGCTCTTCGAGTTTGCCGTTTCATCGGTGAGTCATATCATAATTTACATCTGCTGGCTTACGGAGCTTAGCTCCTTTGTCTTAAATTATTGCGTATAATTAACATACGTAAGTAATAGAAGGAAAAAAAGGTTTTTACGCTTTTTTGCTCATCGACTAGAACCGAAAAACTTCTTCAGTCTTCTTTATGAATTTTCTAAAGTCGAAAATCGCTGCACCCTGAAAAACATATGATTGGATAAATGTTTATTTTCTTTATGTCAATAATTTTTATTGTAAAATAGTTGCAGGTACAACATGTAACAATTTTAAATGAAGTATTTGTGATATTTTACAAAAGTTCACTTATACTTAATATTAATTAATTTTATTTAACGAATGCAAAAAGTGAAATTCAACAATAAAGTTCGTAAACGCTCCACGTTACAGAATACTGAAAACATCATTACGATGGTATAAAAAAAAAATTATTTTTAAGATCTGTAAACTCAAAAGAAAACGTTTATCATCAAAGTGAAAAGCATACGATTCTATACCATAGTTAAATTTGTTCGTTGTTTAGCAAAAATTCATGAAGGCGCACAGACTAATATAATAACGACATTTTGTACAACACTCACGAAAATTCATTTCACTATTTTTACATATCATATCACAAATATTTATATTAAATAGTAGAGTTTTCGGATAAGGTAATACGTGCTGCATACATCAGTTAAAAGAATAAAAATAATATCAGCTTTGTATATTTCAGTTTGAGAGAAGTTATTTTTCTGATCCAGGTGAGAAAATCCAATGAAAAGAGCAAATGTACGATGAGTATCGGTAGCTACACACAATAAAATTATACAACTTTATCCAAGTTTTTGTATATATTTTGTATTACGTTGCAATATTGCCACTTTTCTTGGTTTGCAAATTAGCATTGACATTCTTGTGCAAGAAATTTTAATCATCACAAAGAAAAATTAATGGGTTGCATTTAGTTCACCGCAGCCCTAGTACTAAATCCATCTACACCTGGGGCCTTAATATAGCAGTTTGCTAAATGTTATTACATTACTCGTGTTCAATTAAAGGTTTCATTCAGTTTTATAATGCAATCAACTACTTTACCATATATCCAAGTTATGTTTGCAATTTCATTTAGTTCCGAACTGAATAATACCTAAAAATTGAATGTTTGTTTGTTTTTCAACCTCGAAATTCACGATGAAAGTAAATAACTATTTTATACTATTTTCTTGTAATAAGAAAAATCTGTCAAAAAATATTCTTATTCGAGTTGCGGAAGATTAATTTTTAACGGATTGCTATAAAAATATTTACTGTCAAAATAATTTAAATTTACTTTGGATACGAATTTCAAGATTAGGGACACAGTTCATCCAATTCTATTATGTATTGTTCGGTGTACAACAACACGAAACCACGAGCCACGACCTGGTACGGTACAATTACAAGTGTTTGGATGTGTCAAAGGCAACCGTGGATCGCTATTAAAAAATAATAAAAAAATTATGTAAGCTTGGAATCGAACTCACACTCATCCAAACACATTCGTTGGTTCGATTCTCGACCAATGCAATTTTTTCATCTTTTCTTCATAACAAACCGTTAGCAATACATGCATTTTTCTCTTCGTTGATTTAAATTTCTCGCACCAACATATCGATGCTTGCATCAGATAAAACAAACCCTTTACTTGGACAGCTTCGACAACAAAGTCTCCTTATCAATTCAAGAAAGCCAACTTAAAAGAAGCGAAGTACGCCGCTACGACGACAGAAAGGGATATGTGTCTCAGATCGTGTCTTTAAGGAAGTTCTATTTCTCGCAGTGAGTTTTACAGTTTGACACGTCACACAAAACATAACCGTCACTAGTTTTCACTTAGCTTATTCATTAATTTTGTTTTTAATAAGGAACCTTGTCGACTTTTTCGAGGTTATAAATAACTATTGGATATTCCATTGTAGTGGAAGAATTTTCATAAGTTTACGTTCAAATTCACGCAATTACTTGTATTGATTTCTCGCCTCAAAAGCAATCTCATGCCTCAAAATTTTGACTGTTAAAAGCCTAGAGGTTTTATTTACACGTACATAAAATTTCCCGCGATTCTCGTTGGTGATTCTCAGATCAGATTAACTCTCTCAAGGACATGTCAAATGCATTTACGAAAAATCCACCTACGCTCTCGATATCCTTGAAGAGGTCGTTGATGTTCTTGAAGTACTCGGGAGCCTCGGTCGTCTTGGGCTTCGTTTTAACGGTCGTCGTCGTCGCCGGCGTCGTCGTCGTCGTCGTCGTCGGTGGCAACGTGGGGCTGGCCTTGGGCTGCCTCGTCTGGCGCTCAAGCCTACTGCCGGCCTCGTCGAGTTTCCGCTCGAGCTCGGCTCGCTCGCCGCCCAGCTTCCTCAGCTCGGTCTTGAGCTCCTCCTGGGTCTCCCGGCACTGGTTGCCCTGTTCCTCGTGCTTCTTCGACAGGGCCTCGAAGCTGGAGTGCAGGGCTTCGTAGCGGCGCCGGGACTCGAGGCTACCAGCCTCGCGCAGGGAACGCTCGGTCGCGAGCTCCTGCTCAAGAGTGGAGCGGGCTGACTCCTCGGCGCTGCAGTTTCGTAGCTGCTCCTGGCTCTGGGCTTGGAGAGCTGCGAGATGCGAATGCGATTATTTTTGAGGGATCGAGTGTTATTTTCGAACTTGTGAAGGAGGTTTTGAATTAACGAAGCAGTTCTCGTGAAAAAAAAAATTGACGAAAAACGTTCCTGCAACGCTTGGAGTTGATTCGGTCGATCTGACTTTTATCGATAATATTCTTATGTACGGGTCATTTCACTGAAAAAGGGATATTTTGGTGTGTGAAATAGGATTTTAAAAATTTAATTTTTACAAGTTATTTATTATTTTTTCTATGGCATGTGAGGTCCAAACTAGCTGGAAACTGTTTGGCCGACTCTATTGTTATTTTTAGAAACATATGTTAATTTAAATGGTATTTTGAAAAAGCTTCAAAAAAGCATTACGGTTATTACAGGTCTATCATTCACACCTGACACCTTCGTACAGTTCGTACACCATGGTCACCTAATCAATAAGTTAAAATACCTCCGAGATTATGTTAATGACCGGTTAATTTAGTCAGCAGAACTTGATATGCTTGTTCGCTCTACTATACAAAAGGGTCAAATCCAAATGTCAAAGAATGACCACATAGCCCTTCTCAATCATTTTCTCGCGCAATTCAAAAGTGTCAAAACTAGTATTCAAGATCAAAACGCCATGTACACTTTCAAACATTTTTTGTTTTATCGTCCTTAACTACAAGAAGATATGCTGGACACCTTATTTTGGCCTATTTTTTCCATCTTGTTTCGACTCAAAATAATAAAATGCGTTCTTTATAAACATAGGCTTCATTAAATGTCGCAGTTTTTGTGAAACGACCCGTATAATTAACGAGGTCGTTTTCGTGAATTTGAAATAAGAACTGTAAACTATTCAAAGATTATTTTTCTGTTTGGATTAGATCAATTAGTTCTTTAACTGTTGATACATAGATAAATATTTCGCGAAATTCACGATTTTCCCTTGAGTTTATACACAGGCGTAGATAGTGCATGCGCTGATCAAATCTTATCTATGCAGCGTAAAATTTCGTGCTTGACTTCAGTTGAACGTGTTCAACCTCTTTAATAACAATGTTTATCAATTTACTTTTAACTTTCGGAATAAGAAATGGAGTGTTTGGATTAACGTGAAGACACGTGTGTAAATATTTTTTCCGTGAACCTTGCACATTATTGGCTCAAGACTAATATTGTTTTTTTTTCCCCGTCCACCGACTTTAAAATTCAATGACGCGTATATAATTTTTCAACACTGTAGCACTTCCCAGCGAATAAAAAAACTTGGCGTTGAATTTAAGTTCAAGGAAGTCTGGGTACCAAGAAAAATTTTTGTGAAGCACGAAGATTACGAAAACGGGAATATTGTTGCCCGAGTTCAAAAATATTGACTTGGAGTTGATTTTTTTGTAACTCATGAGTCTTACTTTTTATGGACAAATAGTGCAACGACTCGATAAGTATGTCGAGAAAAATCGTCTTTTGGACGTTCTTCGTTAACAAATTATTCTTTGTGGGAAAAAATGTGTGGCTCATGCTTTGACGAATATCAAATATTTACCGTCGTATTCTCCTTTCAAAGCTTCCACCTGCGAAGCATATTCCATCATGCCTTCAGTTTCCACGGCTTCTGAAAAACGTGTTTTTTTCTTGAGTAGTAAAATGTTATAAAACTGTATTGCACAGCTTTAAAATCACTGAAACAATTTAAAATTGCCTGTGAATCATTTCAATTGGCATTTCTCATGAAAAAAATCCATCTGGTCCGTCGGATGGATTGTCAAAAAATATTAGACGCTATTTTCTCTGGTGAACAAAAAAATGACGAAGACAGAGCACATACTTGTTGAGGAGTGGGGGACCCGATGGCGTCAGAAAGATATCAATTTAATGTCTTTCTGACGTCATCATCCCGCTCCACTCCCGAATTATCATGTGCTCTATTATCTCGTTTAATTTTTGTTCGCGAAAAAAAAAGGAAAAAATACGCGTCTATAATGTTTTTCGCCAATCAGTCTGACGAGAAATACCAATAATCGTCATGATGTCCCGCCGCGATGGGCACCCATTGTTTTTCCGGAATCCACTACATTATGATTCACTGCCGCGATGCTACGTGTTACATATACTCGTGGCATTACCTGCTCGGTAGCTGCGGAAGACTCTCGTCTGCGTGAGGAAAATGTAGGCGGACAGGAAAATGATCACCGCAGTCAGCACACCAGCCAGAAGACCCAACTGTACATACAGGGAACAGATTGTGGTCTCAGTTCGGTTGTTCGGCTCGAAAAGCGGAGTACGGAACAAATCGCCCCCCCCCCCCCCTTCCAGGACAGATTTTAAAAATCACCGCGTTCCTTTTCTCCGTGCAGAAGTACCTTCCGCACCACCGACCTAGACTTCTCGCCGTTCAATCGCTCGCGGAAAAATACCCCTGTACGCATACAATCCCGACTCTCTCTCTCTCGCTGCACGTCAACGCGCCACGATTCCTCAGCCCATCGAACGCGCTCTCGAAAGAATCGAGGGCGTCGCTCCGCGCTCGCCCGTTACATCGGTCGGCGCGCGCGCGAAACGCGATGCACAAGCGAGCGTGGGTATATACACACATACAGGGCTCCCCGGGGAGATCGGCCGACCCGGGGCCGAGGACGGCTTTCCAAAGCCCCGCCTCGAAAGAAATACTCTCCGCTCGTGCGAGTAGCATACGCAGAGGAGGGCCCCGCCGGAGCGAGGCGCGCGCGGACCGTTGTATCATAGACTCACGCTCGAGATCCTCCGGTTCCTCTCCTCGACGGCGAGGATCAGCTCGCCGATCTCCGCGTGCTCGTTCGTCGCGTTCTGCTGATCGGCCGCCACGACCGTCCCGGCCTCGACGTTCTTCGCCGCCTCCTTCTCGCGCACGAGGTTGAAGCCCAGTCGGCCCATCGCCTCGGTCTCAACAGCGGCTGTCACAGTTGGCTGTGTGTACAATAGCAACGGGCGTGCACTGCACGCGTGTACGTGGAATATGGGGCGACTGTATTGCGACGTGCACAGCGGGACGCGCGAGGAGGGAGCGCGCGGAGAGCGGAGCGCCGAGCGACTGAGGGGAACCCGGCCGCGGCGGCGGCGAGCGATCTCGAGCTCTCGGGCGGGGAAGCGCGGCGACCGGCTTTCGCGCGCGCTTGTCCGGGTGCGTGCGTGCGACAGTGGGGCACTCGGTCTTCCGTTGGGGGGGGGGGGGGGGGGGGGGGGGGGGGGGGGGGGCGGCGGGGGGGGGGGGGGGGGGGGGGGGGGGGGGGGGGGGGGGGCGATCGGCAGTAAAATCGTAGCCTCTTCCGCGGCCGACTGCTGCGCGGGTGCAATTACGCAGCCCGCGGACGACGGCACTTTTTTCCCCCGCGAATATGCAAGACGGCGATTTGTCAATGTTGCGTGCTCGCGTGCGCGGCGTGTGTGTCGGGGATCACGGGCTTTCTTCTTTGAGGGGAAATCGGCTGGCTCTCCGATATACGCGAGCGGCTCCGGGGAAACGACTTTCTTGAGCGCGGCTTTCTTTTGTCTTGCATTTCAACGAGCCGGACCGGGGGGCTTCGATGCGCGCGCTCGCGCGTCGAAGTTGAGGAAGAGAAGGCTTGCGCTCGGCCGTCCCATTTTTGCGGGCTGCGCGGTGAGTAAGTATGCACCTGATGGAGCGTATCATTTTGTTACGGGTGTATCGAAAACATGAGCATAGAAAGATATACGTAACGTGACGGGTACTTCTTCGGATGGTATTCAATGAAATGGAAATTGGACGAGTTGGATGAAAAAAATCAGAATATCGACACCGTCTAGAGGTTTTAATATGTTAAGGTGAGCGGAAAGGAAGTCGAGTCAGTATTACAGTTATGGCTCAAGATATGGGATCATCAAATGTTTGCGTGACGAGATGAATCAAATAATTAAGCGACGCGATGCAGTATAATGCAATAAATGCATATTCGAATACAGGCGAGATCAGCTCGGAATAAAATTGTCGTGACTTCATAAATATCGTTCTTTTTACGACTTGGCAAGTCCATAGCATAACGTACATGAACGCTCGTCATGGGGTATAGGTAGTATTCAAGTTATCCACATATTTAGTTCAAATTCGTTTCGCACGAAAAATATACGACTACATTTTTCATATGTTTCCAAAGAAAAAATACAATAAAAGCAATTTTTGTGGAGCCATTGCAGCTGAAAAAACATTTTTTTATCACCGTATCATTTTTGACACATCAACTATTAAGTCGCATAGGGGATGGCGACTGACGACTTTTGACCGATAAGAGGGCGCCAGGGAGGCAAGACTCCAGCCAATCAGAGCGCTCAAAATATCGATATGTGTATAGGTATACACCTGTAAATCGGGGGCATATTGCCTCCCTGGTGCCATCTTAGCTGAGCTTGCTAGGTCGCCATCCCCGTACATATCTTGCAATTAAAATATAATTTACTAAACGCTGAGATGTATGGTCTACTCATCATGGCTTGTTTAGAAAATAAAAGTTAAGTTCACAAAAATGTAAAACGTCACAGCATATGTATTCTATTCTTAAATTTTTCTGGAATGCTAAACTGCTAAATACGATTCCAATGTCAAAATTACTCTACTTGTTGGTATCACCAGCGCTACAAATAATCACTGATGGAACTGCGATGTAATAGTGAATATGAATAAAGTGGAAATGCATTGCTATAAATAGTATGAGCTCCTCAATTACTTATATCATACTTCGCATCGTTCAGCTGGTGAGATTCATAAGGTATTGCAACCATAACATTTTTTTATCGACAAGAAAATTCATTAGTTAAATTAAAGTTGTGATTTATACCATGGTTTAGAGTGTCAGGGGGGCAGGGGGTTCAAGACCCCCGGTTCAAGAAAGGGCTGCGTCCCCCCTATTTTTTGAGTATGAGAATCATCTCAACCAATCTAATATTACATGACTTTATGAGCCGATAATCATAAAATAAATAAGCAAGAGCGTCTTAGCCCATGTACACCAAAACCATATAACTCTGAACACTGAGATGTACCAAATATTTTAAAAACAAGTGGTTTAAAAGTTTGCAGATTCAAGAATAAAATACTCAAGATCTAGGAATTACAATAGTTGAACAAAGAAATCTGTAGTATACTTGAATATATAGCGATTAACCTTATTATTCATACATTTCAATGACTCTAATGGCTTTTCCTATCAAATTTTTTTTTTCTATTCATTTTTCAACGTACAGCGCGAAGCCTCCATACGTGATGGAAATCGCTATATTAAAATAGCCCTTATTTTAAATAAACATCGAATTCA
>JAPYYV010002415.1:0-20829 GCA_030522625.1 Copidosoma aretas | reverse complement strand
GTATTTCCAACAAAATTTTACGATGGGACCGAAAAAAAAAAAATAATCGAAAAAAAAAATCACCCTAATATATATATATATATACATTTACGAAACAATATTTTGGTTGTAAGAGCTACTTTTCTTCCACCTTTATGATTTTTTATTGTACATTTGTTAATATTATGTCAATCTTAAAATATGTAGAGGGGAGAAATCGATAAGAAACCCAATTATTTATTCATATGCATGAACTTATAAATAAATTGTGTGTGTGTAATGTAGAATAGGTTATAAGGTCAGGAGGGAGGGCTGAGGGTGTCAAGGGGGATGTGGAGGGGAAACTGTGGGGTGCCGGGGGGAGCTGATGAGAAGCAGTGGGGAGCGGGGGGGAGCGGGGGCAGCTGGGACAAACTTTTGTTCATACAACTGTATTATATTGGAAAATATAGATAAATCTTTTTGTACTATACAGTTGATTCGTGTAGGTCGTAAGTAATAGCCCCTCTACGCCTCCTCCCCCCCCCCCCGCGCATGTTTTTTTATATGCTCAGAAGTAAGGCAATAATAAGGTAAAAAATGCCATTAACTAATGGTTTTCTACAGTAAGTCTGACTCACCACGCCCCTGTCTCCCATCCAGACTAGCCGCCTCTTTTTAGTTCCCCCCCCCCCCACTGCCCCACTTTATTTTAGCCCCTACATGTCCTTCCACGCCGCACAGTGGTCCAAAACGGTTTTATTCGACTGAAAATTATACATCTCAATAACGAAAATAGATAACAAGGAAATTATTTCTAAAGCATCTTCTTTATTAAACGTAGAAAATATAAAAAATATAGAAAATCGTCTTTAATAGTTTTCTAACCTACAAAATCTGCTTAAAAGATAGATTTTCTACAAAAAATTAAAATATGGCTTGAATGAAAAAATTAAAATATAGTCCTGGGTAGAAAAGGAGTTTTTTAAATTTTTTTGTACCAAACAGGATATTTTATAATTATATAAACCCCTGAAAATGCTCAATATAACCTTAACTTTTCCAAAATGTAGAATTACGCTACTTTATTGTATCATTAGATATTGAGCTAGGCCAAAAACCAAGATAGCCAAGAATTTCTTCTTGGACTAACTTTTTTACTTGATATACACTTTAAAAATATAATGATGTATGTACGGCTCTTTTTTAACATCTAAAACTGGTTTAAACTCAGATTTTTACGCAAAAAATTAAAAAAACAGAGAAAAATTATATATAATTAACGTCAGACAAAATATAGGTATTTTTTAATATTTTTGCGCTAAAGACTATATTTTTATTTTATTTTTAGCTACTTAACATAACTTAAAACCTCTTTAAAACCCTAAATATGCCATTTTATTTGTTTTGCTTATACGTAGCTCTAAAATTTCTTTACACATCATGCAAATCCTTATTACTTCATGATTACTCACGAAAGTATGATAAATAGTTAAGACTACTTATGTAAAGCAGCTCCTTAACCTCAAAATTTTCTAAGTTTTCATTTTTTTACTAAAAATAAAAAAACTGGTCTAACAAATATAAGTACTGAAATTTCGACAAGACGTGTTTATTTTGGCACTAAACACAATATATTATACGTAATTTTCCCGTTACAGTTACTTTATACAACCTCAAGCTAACAAAAATTGATATACACAATTTCGTTCAGTTAATAAACAAGTAGTTCTACATTTACGTTAGCTAGCATATAAGTTATTTACATTGATTTTTTTAACTGAATATATGATGTTGAAATACTTCGGAGAGTCTTATGATCCAGGGTTTTTTAATCATAAAAACTTTCTCTCCTTTAATCTTTGTGTTATCGTGATAAATTCGGACATTTATATAAATTTTGAATGAAAAAATTATTTTTAATGATAAAAAAAAATTTCTATTATCTTTATATATTAATAAACTTTCTGGTAAATTACGTAATTTACGCTCTTTAATTTATTTTCCACATAAACCATACGGATATTTTTGGATCTGATAAATACACTGCCCTGTTGAAAGTGTCTAAAATTTGATGAGACCGTGAATCTTGAAGATAGTGCTCTTCCAAAAATGACCTGTAAATTAATTATTTATGGAACAGCATCTTCTGAACATAATCTGTACAATATTTTGAATAATTATCTAGTTTTATTTGGTCATTTACCTGTAATATTTATGCCAAGACTCTTAAGCACAGATGTTTTAGAGCTATGTATCGATGAATTAAAACAAACTGCAAATTCTGATTTTTAAGGTTGTTTAGGTTATATCCAGTATTTTTTAGAGTTGGATTGAGCACGATGTATTGTGTTTTGTGCAACAGCATACATAAAATATTTTATAGTCAAAATGTGATCCTTGATATTTGAATGACCAGTTTTCTGTTTATTGTGGAAAAGTCCTGATTCAAAACATATTTAAAGTTAAGGAGCTGCTTTACATGAATCGTTTAAATCATTTTGGATTTTTAAACTAGTAACTATAGCGATACAAGAAAATTTTTTATTTTATATGAAGGTGTTGCAGAGCAACGTATTAGCAAAACAAATTAAATCGCATATTTGGGGTTTTTAAAATGTTTTAGGTTATGTTGAGTAGCTGTAAAGAAAAGAACAATATGGTCTTAAGTGCAAAAATGTTATAAAATATCTATATTCTCTCTGACGTTAATTATTTATAATTTTTTTTACCGTTTTTTTCAATTCATTGCGTAAAAATCTGAGTTTGAACTAGTTTTTAAGGTTACAAAAGAGCCGTACATACATCTTTACATTATTTTGAAGTCTATATCAAGTGAAAAAGGTAGTCCATGAAGAATTTTCTTGGCTATTTTGGTTTTTGGCCTAGCTGAATATCTAATGATACAATATAGTAGCTTTATTCCACATTTAAAAAAATTTGAGATTATATTAAGCATATTCAGGGGTTAAAAAAATTATAAATTATCATGTTTAGCACGAAAATATTAAAAAACTCCTTTTCTGCCCTGGACAATATTTCAATTATTTTTTTTCGAGCCATATTCTAATTTTTTGACGAAAAATCAATCAATTAAGCAGATTTTGTAAGTTAGAAATTATCTAAGACGATTCTCTATAATTTTTGTATATTCTACGTTCAATGACTAAGACGCTTCTGAAAGAATTTTCTTGCTATCTATCTTTGTTATTGAGATATTTGATTTTTTGACGAAAAAAACCGTTTTGCAGGAATGGGGCAGAGCAACCGATTTAGTAATACAGCTGGTGAAACGCATACTCAACCTTAATCTGTACACTTTAGCTCAATACGTAATTCAAATAAAATGAAATCAAAGCACATATGGACAAATAACAAAATAGACACTTCCGCTATCACTGTTTGTTAATAAATAATTTATTCAGTGATTCAGATTGTAAGCAGAGTAGTCCATTGGGTTTCGAGATAACATACATAGGATAATCACACCTTTTTACAGGAATCAGACAGAGCAACCGACTCATGAACATGGTGGAAAGAAAACCAGGCATAAGCAGACCATGATAACGTTGGACTCTAGCAAACTATAACTAAAATGTAATTGGCTAAGGATTCCCAATCAGGAACAATGTTATTTTCATACAAAATTTAATAAGCTTCATTTCTTCGTGCATCATACATACAACATAGGTGTATTATAATTTTGATTATGATGTCAATAGACAGCGTTGGCTGGATATTGCATGCTTTTGACAACGGAAAAAACAAATTAGTTTTTACGGCAAGTAAGCTCCATATTTGTCTATTGGGAAATATGTGTTTTAATACAATGCTCTACTACTACGTCTAAAAATAACCAACTTTGTGTTACTACGGCGGAGAACAAGAATCGTGACTAACAGTACTGCCGAAGATAAAACAGATACTGGATAAAAGACACGTACACTCAAGCTCAATATTAAATTCGAATAAATCAAAACCCACGCACCTTAAACTAAAGCACCAAATTAACCTGCCCGATTACGATGTTTAATAACAAATTATTTATCCACTTATTTAAAATAATATCAAAGAAGTACATAAATATGAATCTCTAGCTCCTTAAACTATACAACCCAATATACTTTAACGTAATATCCAAAAGGAAAACAAATAACTAAAGTAAAAACTATTTATTATTTTTCATAATTGGGTTATTGGAAGAGTGGGGATATTAAAAATATTTTAGAATCAATTATAGAATCGTGTATTTTTATTCAGTCGAAAAGAAAGTGTCGTTAATGTAGGAGATAATTTTGAAAAAAACTTGTGCATTTATAAATCAAGTCATACATTTCCGGCAAACGATATATGTAGATGCTGCTGATTATGCTGAAATTTGTTAGGTAATGATCCCAGCTCAAATTTTGAAATAATAAGACGCAATAAAAATTAAATAATTTATCCATAGAACCCTATATTTATATACTAATGATTGAAAATATTATATCTGTAAAATTTTTTTAAAATAAATTACGAAAAAAGTGTTCAAATTCAGAAAATAATTATTTATTTATGTATAAACTAATAAATTAATAAAATAAAAGAAATAATTAATATATAGAAAAGCTGTAACTAAAATCTATTTTTGAAGTTTTGAAAAACTTTTAAGAATATTTGTTTGATAGTTTATTAATGTAAATCAACAAATATCCAAACAAATTTATAAATAACGTTTAATTCAATATTTTAATTTAAAGTAAGTTGCAAACTAAAATATAGAAAGTATCAATATACAGTTTACTAACAGAGGTAGCTCGGAGATAAGTCGATACGATACACGGCTCGTATGCACGAGATCGCGAGTTTAAATCCGGTGAAAGAAGGTTTTTTTTTAGAAATTGATTATTTACTTACATTACATATTTTTAAAGGGGGAGAAATTCGAAACTACACTATGGTAAATAGTAAATGCAGCTTTTACCTTTATTGGTATTCACTGATATGAGGGATAACGATTATAATTTTTTTGCACTCATTGTTACGAACTTTTATGTTGAGGTTATATTTTTATTTGGAGTGATAATATAGTATACAATGATCAAATTTATTTCGAATCTGGAGATAGGCTTTAAATTAACAATGATAGGTCATTTTATCTTGTCGGAAGTAAATGCATCGAATAGTTCTATTTAGTAAAGCCGATACAGCATAACAGAATTGCCAGTGAGATGGTGAATCATATGTTTTAAAATTATTTTATTCTATTTATTATAAAAGTATTTTAAAGGTCTTTCACCAGAGATGTGTGCAAAGTGTTAAGTTGATTTGAAAGACGGGTATAAACATAGCCATTTAGAGTGTTTAATTACGTCTTAAAATAATCGTTGCTTCGGCGAAAAAAGGTGCCATTTGGTATTATTGATATGAAAGGAGTCATTTCAAAAAAGCGATTACAAAGGGTCCATTTTGGATCTTATGTCTTCATACAGAGAACCAAGATTTACTAACGTTATCCGATTTTAAATCCAGTGAACAATAAACAACAAACATAATATGGTACTTCGCTGCATTATCTATTGTCCCATTTTGGTACACAGCGGTGAAAAAATATACGGAATAGTAAACAATCTTACGTATAAATCATATCTGACACCATAATTTGAGTTACTTTATTAACAGATACTGCACAGAATAGCCCCATGGCACTTTATGTGAGCCGATTGGCCATACTTCAAAAAGTATGTAGTCACCTATTAGTTTTTTTTTTATAATTTGTTAATACTGTAGATTGATGTGAAAGAAGAGCTTGCTATATGTCCATATTGTTCAGTGAGTTCTACAAACTTTGTGAAATGTATATCTTGTCAAAGAGTGTTGCCAGAGAATTTAGGAATGTAATCAGCATCTTCTATTTGTTTAAAGTATACATTGCTCCTAGTGAGTATTTTCTGTTAAATACTGAATGATAAAACGTATATCTTTCATCTTATTCTTCTTTTTGTTTGTGAAAACACAAATGCTTATTAGATTGGCATTTTACACTTGCTTATTACATAAAGCGTCAACTTTTTTTTTGTCATAGGGTTTATAAAGACTGTTTTATACATTATGATATTTGGATGTAAGGTTTAATGCAAATTTTTGAGTCATTCAAATCGCCAATACAATAATGCCAAATGTTACACATTCTAGAGCTACGTTAGAAACGATCTGATAGAGAGTTGTGATACTGAAAACCATAATTCTCAGTTAACCTCTTAAAATCATTTTACGCAATCCCAGAACATAAGAACTTAATTTTTTTAATCAATCATTTCTGTTTAATCAACAACTAAAAATCATTCAATACAACCACAGAAATCTCAGTCTATAATTTCCGTTCAATCAAGAGTTGACAAAAATTTGGTAACAACTCAGAATATAGTCGCTCATTCTCCTCAATCAATAATCTAAGTGCAATCTGCACAAACTCTGGAAGATTACAACCCAATGTAACTAGATGGCGAGCATTTTTGCATTGTACTACGTGTGATACGTTAAGTATGTAAGTACTTTTGAGATGTACTTACATCATAAAGTATTACAATTTTTCCTAAAAAATCTATCATGTCCATCAAGTGGATTATCTACAAATATTAGACGCGTACTTTTTTCTCGTGAAAAAAGATAGACAAAGATCGAGCGCATAATAGATTTTGAATGAAAGAGCTAATGAAGCTAGAAGAACATAGAATTCACATACGATTTTATGTATTTCTATCATCATCAGTACCCCACTCTTGAAATATTATCATACTATGTGCTTTATCTCCATATGTTTTATTTAAGTAAATATAAACAAAAACCGTGAGAGTATCTACTTGTTGTAGAAAATATAATATTTAATGATTAATGTTTTTCTTAGATTACCAGTACGTTATTTTGAATGTACGACTGGTTAGTCATAAAAGTACTTTTCGTCAAAAATGGGCATCTTTCCAGGGCAGTCCCTGGGCTCGAGGTCGCGAAGCAACGCCCGAGGGACTATTAGGACCCCCTTGATCGAATGTACATGAGTGGCGAACGATCTTTTTCTACCGACGATGTACCAGGGTTGCAAAAGTGCCCGACGTAGGAAAATTCATTTTTTCAGTAATGTTATAAAAACATCTGAGCTTCTATTTTATTTAAATCGAGACTATCTGCAGTTTTCGAAAAGCACTGAATATAAATCTGACAATTTTTCTTTACGAATGCAGGTAAATTTACCTTTGTCACCAAAAATATAACTAAGTGTCATGGGATTGAAATCGTCTGTAACTCATCAATCGCTGTTGTTTAGAATCTGGCATTCGGATGTATGATTGCGAATAAAATTAGTCTGTGGCCAGTTAGAAGCTCTTACAGCATTTTAATTACAATAGTCCTAATAAGCGAGTCAAAAAACTATAATATACCAAAACTTTGTTCATTTGCGCTCAATTCGTACTTGGAAGTACAAAGTGAGTATTGTATCGTATTGTAGCAAACATCACATTGCATTGTATTCTTCTTTCTTGATTTTTGGAGCAAAAACTTAGTATTAAGTTAAAAAATTTTTTTACAAGTAGAGCAGACGATTGTTTGGCTGACCAATAAGTTGTAGCACTCGTTCTTCTTGATATCAAGGAGCAGAATAGTAGTCTTGTACGAGATTGGAAAGGATTTTATATGCGAACCGAGAGATTTGCGGTTGGAGCCGTAGGCGAGGGATGTAACGAGGTTCGTAAAGAAGACTTTACATTCGTGCTACGAATGCTATTCCTACTACCGAGGGTGTACCAGGGTTCAAAAAATGCCTGAGATAGGAAAAAGTAGATCTCCTACCATAAGCTGAAAGTAAAAAAATCACACTCGAAGGGCGGGGTTATTGTATCCTTTCCTACCTTGGGCACTTTTGCAACCACGGTACGCCCACGGTAGAAGAAATAGGATTCGCCCCCCATGTGCATCCGACCACAGCGGTCCCAACGGTCTCCCGGGCGTTGGTTCGCAAGCTCCCTTGGGCCCAGAGTACGTCCTGGAGAGATGCACATTTGTGACAAAAACTACTGTTTTCTGCCTCGGGCACTTTTGCAACCCTGGTTCATCCTTGGTGGGTAAAACAGCGTTCTTCACTCATAAGCATCTCTCCAGGACGGTCCCTGGCCCTGAGGTCACTTGCAAAGCAACGCCTGAGGGACTGTTAGGACCCCCTTGATCGGACTCAACGAAATTTTTTTTTTTTCTTTTATGCTTCTATTGTGAAGAGGAAAATATGTTGTCCGGCCAGGTTCAGCGAAAAAAAATTTGAACAAAGTATAAGTTTCTAACTGTGACAATCGCTTAAAAAGTATTTCAGTTAAAAATAATGTAAAAATAGTAACATTTTTTTCCTCTTGTGCAATGTACTGTTTGGGCGCCCTAAAAAAGTGCTGTTTTTGCACCTGTTGGCACACTTTAGGTCTGCTAATCACTTTTTCCTACCTCGGGCACATTTGCAGCCCTGGCATATCCTCGGTAGAAAAAACAGCGTTCGCCACTCATGTGCATCCGACCAGGGGGGTCCCAACAGTCCCTCGGACGTTGCTTCGCAAGCGCCTTCGTGCCCAGGGATCGCCCTAGAGAGATGAACATTTGTGATGAAATCTACTATTATAGTCGTGAAATAAGACTTATTAAAAATTACTGATCTTTCAGAAAACGTTGGTTTTCAGCCATGAAATGTTTTCCTCATATGCTTGTGAACCAATATCAAAATGTTGAAGTAATTGAACGACTAAAGTTCAATGAACCTAAAATAGCGCATTTAAAAGAAGAAACAATTTCACTATTGATAAAAATTCTTAATTTAATAATTTTTTATCACATACAATCATCTATTAGGCAGACAAGCCTATTGTCTCTGTAATAAAAAAACGTTCATGTATTACTGAGTCTGTATATCGCTTCCTTACCATGTAATGACAAGTGTTTGAGGCTTTATTTTTGAGTAAAAATAGTTTTCAGGCCATGCATTTTACTTTTGGATTCGTTGTCGATATGTAACCTTAAAATAGTTTAGGCTCGATTGATATGCTATTTAAATTATAAGTGTCAACGGCAATTCAGAATAAACAGTACGTTTTTAAGTTGTTATCTAAGTATAATCAGTGTTGATGTACGGCAACAACAGAACTCCAGAGATTGTAGAATATATATTTTTCAGAGTACTGAGAACTTTTTTTCTGTAACGACTGATACGTATTTATACTATATTTTTGAATTACTTCAGAAATTATTCGTTTTGAATTTGTTTGCAGACACGTATACCTAATTATAGAATTGTACCGTCCTTAATAAACTGGTTTCAAGGCATCAATATTGTGGTTCATGCGACCTCTGTCAGAAAGCGAGAGCAAAAGCGCGACCTACGCACGACGCACAGTGGGAGATTCTGGTCTTTTTTTGTTCAAAATCGTAAATCTCGAGACAGAAGACAGCAATTAACTTGATTTATTTTTATTTCACATATACGATGATAAGACTTGCAGGAAAAATACAGCTGAGGACCTACTATTGTGATAAACAATTGTAATTTTGCATAAACTGTAAAAAAATTTCTTAAAAACGCAGAAATACCTATTAAATAAACAAGTACCCAAAAATTCCATCTTGAAAATTAGTACGCATCAGCTTTTGTGGTTGTCGATCACAAATACGGGGTTATTTTTTAGAAACTGAAAATGTCGGATCCAAAGTGGCGGATCCAAAATGGCAAACATAAATTTTTTTTTACTTTTACTATTCGATAAATAGTGCTCTATAGGGGTTTTTGTGGTCGCTGATCACGAATAAGGGTTTTTTTTTTTTAAATTGTAAATGGCGGATCCAAAATGGCGGACAAAAAATTTTTTTTACTCTTACTGTTCGATAAAAAGTGTTCTATAAGGGTTGTTGTGGTCGCTGATTACGAATAAGGGGTTATTTTTCGGAAATTAATAATGGAAGATCCAAAATGGCAGACATAAAATTTTTTTTACTTTCATTATTCGATAAAAAGTGCTTTATAGTGGTTTTTGTATTCGCTGATCACGAATGAAAAGTTAGTTCTTAGATTTTCGAAATGGCGGATCCAAAATGGCAGATGAAAATTTTTTTTACATACTATCTTATAAAAATTTCTCTGTAGGGATTTTTATGTTAGCTGATTACGGATAAGAGTTTGGTTTCACAACATTCGAAATGGCGGGGAAAACAAATTTTTCCCTCTACTTTCGAATAAAACCTGCACTAGAAGGATTTTTGGGGTCGCTGATGACACATTAAAAATAGTTTTTTGATAAAGATGTTGGATCCATAATAGCAATGAAGAAATTTTTTTTTTTTCTATTAGATTAAGAACTAATACATGGTATTTTTTTAATAAATCGTAAATTAAGCTACTGATTGTTGATTGAGAATGATCTACTATATATTTTTAGGAGATCATTAAGTTTTGTAACGAAAAACGTATTTATTTGAAACTTAAGAACTTGATTCTATTGGTATTCGTGGGTGTAAGTAGGCGAACGTATAAAACCAGTCATATCTGAGGATTCCTTCAACTGAATATGATACATTTTAGCCTGATTGCCTTATTAATCCGTCACTAGAATAATTGTGCTGATAAAAACACTACATTTTAAATAAAAATTCCTAATAATAGTCACTGTTTGTTGCCGCATTACACTTTCATTTTGGAATCAAATGATTTTTTACTTTATTTGTTACAGCAACATTGTCAATCTAATTTCTTACAAACATGAACCATCAAACCATTACTTTTTTATTTAGTCATGTATTTTAAAGATGATAATGAATAAGAAGTTTTTATAATGATTTTCTTATTGATGTCTTATTATTTCTTTGATCTGATAATATCATTATGTTCTTAACATGAAATCCAGGTGAATTGCATCTGAATTCAACGTGGATTTTTACTGATTTTTGCTTGATCCTGAACTATGTATAAATTCGCCACATGCATTCAAGATTTATTTAACACGGAATCCAATCGGATCTTGAGTGAATTTCACTTACATTTTTGGCTCAGAAATGAATATATGTCAATTTCCAATTCACCTAAGATCTAAGTGAAATCTCAGTATAATCTACGTAAAACTAATATGGACATTACATATTTAACGGGAAGTCTGTGTCTCAGTGAAGTACACTCTTAACCAAAAGTAGGAAAATGAATGCTCAAAAGTTGAAATTACCGGGCGTAAAAGAGTAAAATGGATGAATTAAACTTTTAAAAATAAGATAATAGATATTCTATTCTTTCAAAAGAAGTAATAAGTCGTTTCATTTTTTAAAAAGTAGGCACTACGTGTTTTATACTTTTTAAAAGTATAAATCGAAATTTTATTCTTTTGAAAGCATCAGTTTAAGATTTCTACTTTTTAAAAGTATAATTTTTAAGATTCATACTTTTTAAAAGTATAATATGTACTACACTGTCCCTGTAATGCGTCAACATAAATTTTTTTTCATCGATGTTTGTGTTCTTAGTCAGAAGCTTTCAAAAAAGTGCCCAAGAGTTTATGGCTCACTATTTAATAAGCTGAAAAGAGTGCTCTAATTTACCTATGATATTAACAAACTTGAATGTGAATAAGACTTAAAATAGTAACGATGAAAAGTACTTATGTTGTTCATTCATGTTGTATGGTTTTTGACTAAAACCTACTGATATCTCCTCACTAAATTTTTTAAAGTCAGCAAATAGAAGTTCTGTATGATTTTAGAAAGGTTTTTTAATTTATCTCAATGAGAGGAGTCCCACTGCTAATCCACATGTATTATATTAACAAGTATGACTACCTTAAAGGCCATCAAATTTGAAATTGGACTTGTCGGTCCCTAGCGCCAAAATCAACATTTTTTCTCAATGGTTAAAAGTGACAGAAAATTCTTTTGTTTGCTCAGAAATCTCATTTTAAACAATTTTGTGCTCTTACACTCTTTTTCTAAGAAGCTTAGGAAAAAAGTTTCAGTGGATTTCAGATTACTTGCCTCAAAATTTTTTGAAAGGCTAGAAAATTCTCTTTCATAAAATTAGCCCTGACTTCTTTTTAAACTTAAAAAAGATGAAATTTTCGTTATGTAAGTATGGTCAAGTTCAAGTAGAAAATTTATAAGTTCGTTTTTTTTGAGCAAATTTGTTTACTGTTATGCAGGGCTGTATCAAAATGGCTTTTTATTTGTTTGGCTCTCAGAAGCTTAAAAATACATTTAGCATAGGTTTCATATCAGACTATTATCGAGTCTTTTAAACGGCCTCAAGGCAAGTAATGAACTAAAATCCACTGTAACTCTTTTTCCAAGCTTCTTATAAAAAAGTTTAGGAGCACAAAACTGTTTAAAATAGAATTTCTGAACAAATAAAATAATTTTTCGTAATTTTAAAGATATCTTTGATTTAACTCCTGGATGAAAAGCTACAACAAAATACTAAAAATGTTTGCACACAAGCTTTTCTGTAATACATTCTTAATATAATATGTTTTGATGATGTAATATCAAGATAGTATGCTTGTATAATGCATTGTTGACATGATATGTTTATATTATCGATGTCAATATTGTACGTTTGTATCGTGATACATCATCAGGATGGATGTGCAAAACTGTCTATTGTAATCTACATATAAATAAACTTTGATAAAATTTTACAGAAGATCTGCAAAGAGAAGAAAAGCTTATGAAAGATAAAATTTTTGAACATTTTCACGTTCAAATAAATCAGATTTTACAGGGGTGCGGTACCTCTAACACCGGTAACATAGCGAGACAATGTTTTCAAAGACCGGAGTGATTTGAAGAATGCATAGGAGTTTCATCGCAACTCGTAAAAACCATCGTCTTAATAGTATCAGCATTTAAATGCTGTAAAGAACATAATTTAGATTTATTGGAAAAATTTTCACTTAAAACCTATAAATTATACTACATAAAATACCCGTAGGCAAAAATAAGTCCGACGCTACATAAGCTCTTGAAGCATGGCTGTGCTATAGCACGGCAGTTTCCACTACCTATGCTCTTCTACTCCGAGGATGCCAACGAGTCTTGGCGTCGATTATACCGAAGAAACATAACATCTCATTCTCGACAAACATCTTGGATAGCAAGAATAAGTGATGTTTTTAATCGAGCCATCTGTTCAACTGATCCCTTAATATCATTGTTCCACATTGATGATAGGGTCAAGAAATCTAAACATGTTGGCCTGACACAGGATGTTAAAAAATTTTTATTGAACAGGTAAGGTCATTAAAAATATATATCTAAATTTATGAGCTATGACAAAAAATAATATTATTTTTTAGTGAAATGATTCTGGAAAATGAAGTTGCTGCTGATAATAAAGCAGATACAAATAAAACAAGTTCTTCAGTAAGTAAGACGGACTAAAATATTTACAGAAAATCGTACTTACATTTTCACTGGTATTTCTTGTACAAAAGACCTTTTAAATTAATTCACAATGAATTATTTTTCTTCATGTGCTTTATGATATAGACAAGATCTCTTTTTCACCTAATCTCTGGGTCGCAGTCCGTATAAGATTTCCAAAAAAATTTTCGTCAACTATTTTGGATCTGCCATTTTAAATTTCCCAAAAATAACCCCTTATTCGTGATAAGCGACTACAAAAAACCCTACAGAGCACTTTTTATCGAATTGTAAAAGTAAAAAATTTTTATGTCTGCCATTTTGGATCCGCCATTTTCAATTTATAAAAAAAATCCTTATTTGTGATCAGCGACCAAAAAAACTGATGTATACCAATCTTCAAGATGATATTTTGTTTACTTTTTTATTTATAAGATATTTCTGCGATTTTAAGAAATTTTTTTACAGTTTATGCAAAATTATGATTGTTTATAATAATAGTAGGTCCTCGGCTGTATTTTTCCTGCAAGTCTTATCATCGTATCTGTGAAATAAAAAGATAATCAAGTCAATTGCTATCTTTTGTCTCGAGATTTATGATTTTGAACAAAAAAAGAGCAGGATCTCCCACTGTGCGATGGATAGTAGCCCTAAGTTTGTAACGATTAATAGCGTATGTCGGCGAGCAGCTCGTCGCTGTTGAACTGTCCAGTCAGTCATTCGCTAGCCGCGTACACATCTTCATCTATGTTGTCTTGCTAGCTTAGTATATTATAATTGTTCAATTATACACAGTTGTTTTCACTGATTGAGTTACCTGAACTTCACACCTACACCTTTTTCTCCCACGCTATAACTATACGGGTATAAGTTATTTACTATTAATATTTAACACTGGCGACGAGGACAAAGCAAGTAATTAGTGAGTATGCTGATTATCAATTGGTTATACGGACCTAATAACGATCAGGTGCTGACTGCATTAAAAAAAAGACATCTAATGTAGTAATAGTAAAAAGCTAGATGAATTACGAAAGATAATAAAGGAAGCTGTGATACCAGAGATTGAAGCTAAAAATAATAAAAAATAAAATAAGGCTTAAGAAAAGTAACACGAAGGCCGATGTAAAAGTGCGGCTAGTGAGAGTGATACCGAAAGCACCGAAAGTGAGTGTAGTAACGAGGAAAGCGTTACCATGAGTGAGGCAACAAGACTGGAGTTTTGCTTAGAAAAAGGTGACTGGGGAACCTTTGTAGAGCGATTGGAGGTCTATTTCCAGCTAAGGACACGGCAGATACAAAGAAGGTTCCGGTCCTATTAACGAAGTTAGACGATGGGGCGTATAAATTGGTTTGTGATTTGTGTGCGCCGACGAAGCCAATCTAAAAAACGTATGATGAATGAAAAAGCTCCTCGGCGATCATATAAATCTACCAACGTCTGAAGTCTTGAAAAGACACAACTTTCACATAGCTAGGCAAGAACAGTCGGAGACGGTAGTAAGTTTTGCTGCAAGGTTAAAAAAACTTGTACTTCATTGCAATTTTGAAAATAAGGACATTTCTTTAGGGGATCAGTTCGTATGCAGCGTAAAAGATCACGACATTAAGGTGGAACTTTTTAAAAAAACGAAGTTAGCGTGCCGAGAGGAATGCGGAGAAAGCAACGATGCCTCAGAGAGGTAAACAAAATCAAGAACATATGTTCAAAATAAATCGTCAAGGAAATAATGTATGCGGTAACGCAGATGAAAAGATTGCCAAGGGCAAGCAGCAAAAGTCCGAGAGGAAGCCACAGCAATCGGGAGATGGTGAGAGAGCGTATACGTGCTACTGTTACGGTCAAAAAGATCATAAGGCGTCGGAATGTAGACATAGGTTCAAACAGTGTAGTAATTGTGGTAAGAAAGGCCATTTACAAGCTGTTTGCAGAGCAAAAGATGGAAAGGTGATCAAGTTTATAAACATTAAAAAGAAGAGGACGAGGAAGACAAGAGCTCGAGCAACAATTTTTTTTCTTTGAGTGCGTTTAAAGGTAACGATTTTTATGTTAATGATAAAGATAAAGTGAATAATGTAAGGGTGGACCCTATGTGGCTTAAATTAAATATTAATGGCATGGTTATCGATTTTGAAATCGATGCGGGCACACTCGAGTCGGCTACTTCCAAGAAAACGAAAGTCGATGTATTCGCCAATATTGATATGGTTGAGTCCAGTCGAAATTTGTTTTGCTACGACGATCGCAAAATAAAGTCTATGGGCAGACTTGAAAACTTAAACGTATCGTTAGGCAATGAATCATACTTGTCGTCGTGATTTGTTTTTAAAGGCTCAGGCCCACCGCATATAGGTCAAAGATTGTTAGCGTATTTTGATTTATGGCCGTTATGTAATATTTCAAAACAAAGTATTCTAAAGTTAGATTTAGTGAAAAGCTTGTTATGTAATAAGTTTAAGATTTCATTTGGAACTTTGTCTGGTTGTTTAAAAGAACGTAGTTTGAAAATTTACTCAAAGGAAGACGCTAAGTCTGTGGCTTTGAAGACAAGACACGTTTCGTATGCAATGAAGCCGCTCGTTGATAACGAACTTAATGGATTGAAAGCTTTTGGCCATATTGTACCGGTCGACGCTAGCAAGTAGGTCACCCTCATCATACCGATCGTTAAAAGAGACGAATTAATCAGAATATGCGGCGATTTTAAACTTACGTTGAATCCGCATATTATTATGAATAGAAACCCGCTGCCGCGTATTAAAGACGTTTTTGCAAGTTTGCAAGGCTGCGAAAAATTCTCAGAGCTTAATATGCCTTACGCCTATATGCAAGTCCTGGTCGATCAGGAATGTCAAAAATTGCTCACAATTACAACGCATCAAGGTCTATTTATGTACACAAAAGTGCCAGAAGGTGTCCGGGCGAATTTCAAAAATTGATGGATACGATTTTACAAGGTATTCTGAGAGTTATCTCATATATAAGTAATATTAACGTTTCAGGTCAAAATGATAAGGAACATTCAGAGCGTTTGAGAGATGTCCGTAAACGTATGGAAAATCGCTGTTTTAGAATAAAATAAAAATCCATTTAAATTTATGATGTATAAAATCGATTTACTTAGTTACGGTATCGATAAAACAGGCTTGCACAAATCGTACGCCAAGGTCAAAGCTGTGTTGGAAGCACCGCGCCAAGAGAATAAAAAGCAATTGCAATCGTTTTCAGGTCTGATTAATTTTCTCGCTCGTTTTTTACAAAATGGTGCGGAAAAATCGACACATTTGTACAATTGTGCAAATCAAGAAAAATTTTGCTGGACGGATGAGTGCGAAAAGGCGTATATGATCGAAAAGATACCGGTAAACGAACAAAACAGAGCAATTATTGATAGGGATGCGGGTGCTATAGTTTTTGGTTTTAAAAAAGTTTACGATTACATTTTTGGGCGTGAGATAGCTCTGAGAACGTACCATAAGCCGCTGCAGTACATCCTCGGATCCAAGACAGGAATCCCGCTAACCACTGCGAACAGATTGCAGAGATGCGCGTATTTTCTGTCAGGTTTGAAATATAATATTGAGTACGTCAAATCGGAGCAAAACGGAAATTGCGATGCTCTTTCATATCTTCCAGGCTGTACGCTTACACTTATCTAGAGATGGCACCGCTAGTCCATCTCTTACATCTTTATAATATATGTATATTAGTTTGCGCTGGTATAAATGTACAATATATTAAATACGCCTCCTTACAATTATACCAGTAAGACTTATTTATTTTACTAGATTTAACATATTTCTACAATTTTCGAATTTGAACCTTCTAAGAGATTTTGTAAAAGTTACTGCAATATAATTTCTGGTTCTACCTTTATTATATCAATAATTTCTTTCGAATAACTCCCATGAATACAAAGATAATGTACTTCAATATACTTTGAATTCTTTGTAAAATTTCCAAATTTTTGCAATGCTTGAAGCTCCTAAATTGTCTTCATAGATTTTTATCGGTTCATTCAACTTTAAATTGAAAACATTTAGAAAATCTTTTACTAGCTTTAATTCACTGACAGCCTCTAATAATGCGACGTACTCGGCTGAAGTCAAATACTTTGTTACACTGCTTTGTTTTTGCGTTTTCCAATAAACCACATTACCAAAAAATCTTTTTACATAACCCGAGGTGGATATTCTGTCAAGACTGTCACCTGCCCAGTCTGGTTCAGTAAAACAGTCTACTACATTAACATTATCATTTTTCTCATACATTAATTTTAATTATCTTGTTAGGTATAAATATTTCATAATCCTCATCGCATATTTAAAATGTGTTTCATCATTACAATTTTGAAATCGACTTTAATAATTACCGTTATATCATCAACAAAAAGAATAATGTTTACTTTATTATTTCCATTACACATAGAATACAAACAATTATCAACTCTACTATTTTTAAATCCCAAGCTTTTTATATATTTATCAAAACATTCAAACCAAGCACGAGGACTTTCTCTCAAACCGTACAATGCCTTTTGAAAATTACAAGCTTTACCAAAATTGCTTTTAAAGCCTTCCGGCTGCTTAACATAGACTTTTTATTTAACTTTATCATTTAAAATGCCGTTTCAACATCCATTTGAATAATGATTAAACTTTCATGACAAGAATAAGGTGTTGCGTACAATATGCGGGCACATCGCATTGACTCACCCGGTTGACAACGCAGCTATTCAAACGGAGAGCTCGAGCAGGGGAGAGCGAGGGTATATAGGGCCCAGCGAGCCACAGTTGGGGGGTCAGTATCGGGCTTATTCAGGGAGTAGACGTCGTATCTAACGATAGGAGCACACGCGCGACTCTGCCTTCACAAGAATTGGTTAATAAAGTACAATACTAGTAACAAGTTGAGATTGATTTCGCGAAGCACCTCATTGCCACCTAATCCCACGTTACAAAATTTGGTGCTAGTGGTGGGGTGGCAAATATTGGATTTTTTGTTTTTGTTTTGTATTTGGTGCCGTTGCTGTTCGGGCTTATACAAATTCCGATGAGAGGCACACATAGTGCAGGGCTGCAAAAATCAAGCTTGAGTACCGAAGTGGACCCGAACGAGATAAAGGATAAGCGAGTAGCTTTTCACACGAGCAACTCTCAACAACGATCTGGAAGTCTACTAGGCAGAAAGTCAGAGCAACTTAAGGGAGAACCGGCAAGATGGTCACGCTTGATCAGAACCGGAGCGGTGCTTCTGCCCATCAACAGCGAGAAGGGGAGTATTAATCGGAGAAGGACGACACTCAACATTATCATTCTGGCTTCCTGGATAGTGTTTGCAGGGTAAGTGATCGTACCACAGAATTTTTTTTTTCTTTTTGGTTTTTTGTTTTTTTTTTTTTCTTGTTTTTCCCCTTTTTCTCTGACCCCAGGAGAAAAAATGAAGATCGAACAAACGAACGTAGAACGATAGAGATTATTTAGAAAACCCAGTGTAGACACAGGGGACGACCGAAAGTAAGAACTCGCACCCGTATTAGCTCGAGGATAGATCATTATTTTATGATCATTATTTACCCTATTTCACCGTCGAAAGACAATACAGCATAAAATTTGAATAGGCCGAGTGAAAGACGAACGCCGCTTTTTTACCTTTTTTTATCCCTTACCGTTCGTCTCGTCCGATTATAATTAAGCCGTTACATAGGTAATCAAATCCGGCCTTGCAACTTAGAGAATATGTAAGCTTAACCGGGGGATATGTCTCACGGCTCACTAATACAAAAAGAAAAGGATAAAATGATTCATTTCGGTGACATCGTCCACGAGCCGGCAAGCGATAACGATGGCCTGAGTAGTACGATAGCCGATACGGGCAGGCCGGGACCCAGCGGTGGACAACAAAAAAAAAACATATGGCGGAGCAGATGTTAGAATTGGAGCTTAAACTGGATGGGTGTAAGAAACTTGATGCCCTGGACGAAAAAACTAAGGCGATAGTAATGGGCTTGTTTTCGAAAATGAAAGCCAAACTAAGAAATGCGGAGAAAGTAAACACGTCGCGCGAGGCGACTACAGAAACCATCCAAGGGTCATCACCGACAAGCAGAGAGCCTAGAAATGAATTTTTCGACAAGCAAGAGAACATAGAGCCTACAAATAATAAAGCGAGCACTCTCGGCAAACAAATCATCGTGGGAAACACCAAAAGAACTGCAGCGATATGCGGGGCTCGAACAGAGGAAACAAACACACTACCGGCGCAATGATGCATGCTGGGGGAACAAGAATGGCCGATTTTCATTACACCATACAACAAAAATAAAGAGTTAAGAAACCTTGGAGCGGAAAACATACATAATCAACAGCTATGGAATAGAGTAAAGGAAATGAGCAGTGAACTTGAGAGAATGAAGGAGGCTGCATCTATAGCAGCGATACTACCACCAAGTCAAACTCGTATAAGTTGGGCCAATTTCGATACAAACAGAGATAGACAATGGGGTGACATACCCCTGAACGAAGCCACATATATGGAAAACGTGCACCCAAGACACAACAACGACTACCGGCGCAGACTGCAGAACTCGCAGCAAAATATTTTTTCAACGCTCAGACATATGACAAACAATATCCCGTTCTTCGACGGGGACCCAATCAACCTACCGCTGTTTGAGAGAATGGTGCGAATGGTCGCGTAAGTAGTAGGGCCAGAAAACGAATCATTTTTTTAGGGCACCCTCGCGAATAGGCTGAGAGGTTAAGCAGCATAAAATTTTGCGCCGAGACTCACACAGTTTAGAATAGTTGAGGAATTTATTATGGAGCTCTCAAATAGATACGGCAGTATTAATAACGTTGACTCGCTCATGACAAAGCTAAAAATAATAGTACAGCAAGACAGCGAATCTGTAGAGGTCTATGGCGGGCGAGTACAACAATTGTACAACAGATTGACGATGTTATACGATTCGAACCCGTGCTTCCTTCCCATTTAAAAGCAGACGCTTCAACAAATTCTAGAATCGGAGGCAGTGAAGCAATTTATATACAGACTACTTCCAACGTTTAGCTGGAGAATAGCGAGCCCTAATCCGAGAACATTAAGGAAAGCATATCATAGAAGCGCTAAGAATCGAGAGCGACCTCAGCCTACGTCACGCAATACCAATTCGCACGGATGCACAGTGGGCAGGCTGCAATTGGCCTAATGCAGAACCAGTGGCGATACCTAAAATACGACACCTGTCGGATCAAATCGGCGAACTGGGACCCCCAATTTACGTAGTCAGTATCGAGGTATTCGGGGTAATCCACTATAACAATAGAATGAGAAGCGTTCACTGAAAAACTCTTATACATAGTGTACAAGAATGAATTCTGAACCGAATAAACGTAAAGAAGTTACGTTAAAACTATTCATGGAAAAATTCGGCATATTCGAGTTATGTTTTGGATACTGTCGGTAAT